>JAQFXW010000257.1:0-20864 GCA_034693945.1 Dendrobaena attemsi | reverse complement strand
GCAACGTTGCGACTATCTCATCGCACTAAGCACCACCACGGATAGATTAGCATATAAGAGGGATTGGAGGGATAGATCATTTCTAACTCCATTGTGTACAATTATCTCCAGATAGTTTTACGGCGATGAGTAGACTGATTCCGCGGATACACTATGCCGGTCTGTATATCACTGACATAATTATGACGACAATAATTAGGTTATATGCCTATTAGGCTATGTCCTTTAATTACATAGGGGATAGTGAGTAGTATGTGGCATATTATAGTCTTTCCTGAATGCCATCCCCGTTACTCGATACACGTATCATCTTACCAGTTGTGAGTCTCCAGAAAGTCTGAGATTGGTTCCTGTTGGAAGAGTCGTGCTCAGTGAGACGACTTGATAAGATGATGTCTTGCTGGGCTTTTATTTGCTGAAGGAATTCATAAGTACGTTGGAATTGATCCTGAAATCTGTGTTCAGCCGTTTGAAGACTTGCTAAAATGTTCTCCTGCTCAGTTTTGATGTCTTGTATCTCTGCTACGATGTCGTTCGATGGGTCTAGTACAGTACATTGACTTCTCACTTGAAATATTGCAATTGTTAATATTATGACGAATACTGCCAAGTTACTCGACACTCGACAGCCCATGGTGACCAACGTTCTGCTGTAGAAACGACAAAGAAGGAACCACTCGGGTCAGCTACTGCTTCTCTTTCACATCAGATGCAACATTATATAGAGCTCTATTTAATCTGTATGTTGATAGGCAATGGAGCCCAAAGAAATAGCAACATAATCGTTCATTATTAGATGATGATATACGTTCACATGGGTCATAAATGCCACTGAGAACAAATAGGCCTGTATACTCAATACGGAAACCTCACAGTTAATTATATTTAAAGTTAATCTATATAATTGCCATGATTTACAGGCTACTATTAGTCACTTGCGCACAATACTGTTTGACATAATTTATGAAAATCGAGTATAATTATCTATGTGGTGTCCAGGGCTGTATTTACTCCGTTCCTGAGACTCCACACTATATATCTTTTGTCCACAATTTTGCTAATTGCCTGTTTTCATTACTTCTTGTGACTTTTAGTCATTACTTCTGTTTTACTGGAAGCAACCTTAAAATTGTGCTGACTCCTCTTTTCCTCCACAAGTAACTTACACTAGTTGTAGTTACTAATTCCAATCTCTTTGGAGCATTAAAGAAAGCCATGTCCTTGTGGTGTAGGGCCCTATACGAGACCTGTGCATGCGCACATGTTGTACACGCTTAAATCCAGACCTGGTTCTGTCAATTCAGAGTCTGGAATTTACCTTTGAAGATAGGATTTTCTACACCATAGAAACCTTGGATAAAATGATGCATCCAAAAAATTGGGGTGAAATTTCTTTTTCTTGTGAAATTGGAGATAAGTTAAACTTTTAAAATATCGTATCAATGCTGTACCGTACCATTGAAATCTTGTTATTTGCAGGTGATCTACTTTACAGTGTCAGCGAGTTAGTGCTATTTACTTGGTTCATTCTAAGATTCTTGCTTGAATGTCGATCATAATGTTTATAGCATTATAGGCTTACGTCTATGAGCTGTTAAAATTGAACTCAAACTGGTAGCATGTATCTGTCAGCTATTTATTTCCACTGCTTTCCACATATTACAGTAATATTGTATACATTATTTTTCAACAAGCCATTTATTTAGCTAACAATTGGGTTGTAGATTCCTTACAACCGGTGTGTGCGGCCATATGAAAAGTTGCTGTTACCGAACTATGTCTTGTCGTGTCCAACATTAAATATTACTATCTGTAACCCAAACAAATTACGGACTATTAAAATTGTCTAATTCGTCACTCAAGCCCTCGCCACCTATCCTATTATATCCGCTCTTTTGTCTGCTTACAACTGAGTGCAGGAGAGACGCACAGAGTTAGGAAGGAAGGAAGGAAGGAAGGAAGGAAGGAAGGAAGGAAGGAAGGAAGAAAGGAAGAAAAGAATCAAGGAAGGAATTAAAGAATGAAGGAACGAAGCAAGCAGGCAAACAAGCAACGAAGGAAGAAAATAGAATTGAAGACGTCTCTGTCTTTTTCTGTCTGTCTTTCTAACTCCCTATCTGTTTCTGTTCTTCTGTCCATCGATTTCCCACTCTGTCCCTCTCTGTCTCTGTCTGTCTGTCTCTTGCTCTCATGCTCTCTGTCTCTGTCTCTCTGTGCGTTGTGCTCTTTCGCCTGTTACTCGAATGACCCTTTCTGTTTTAATGAGGTCTTTAATTACCTGATACGCATTCAGAAATAGGAACACGTCTATCTCCAAGACAACGATGACGCTGCGGGCCACTGAATGGGTGCTATCGACGCCGAAGGCACTGCAGAGTACGACAGGAAGCATAAATTGGTTGGCACTACGCAATGTATGCATGCAATTGCATCAGTCGTATTGCAGCTAATATATATTGCACATCGCACAGAGTACTATAAGTAGGTTTTCTCTGAGTTGCTTAAGATGGCGTTTTGTTGTATATTATTCTGCTTCAGAGTCTTCTTGCATTGTGCGATATTCCGCATATTTGCATTAGGCCTACACAGATTCCTGCAATGAATTCTGTTCAGGGTCTACTCTTTTTTTTATGAAGAATGGTTTCGCTTATTTGCCCCAGAAGGTAAGTAGGTAAACTACTAAGCGACTGTACAAAGTGTATAGGCTATGTATGTTAGGACATTACTTTGAGATAGATAGACCTACTTGAGACAGATAGACTTTTAATGCAAGTGTGAATAAACAGTATGCCTACGTCCTAGAAGCAAGTCAAGCGAGACAGAGCACAGGAGCCCTGGAGCGAGGATACCGGAACATAGAGGTCAGTGAGAGGTCAGTGAGATAGCAAGGAGCGGAACAGGCAACACAGTTGCTCATTAAATAAAGAATCTTGAACTGGATGCGCTGGGGTATTCATAATAAGAGAGGAGATGGTTAGGGTTAGGAATAAAAAGAAGAGATGCTGCCAAATTTAGGGACCCTCCAACAAGACGAGCAACAGAGTTCAGGACAGACTGAAACTTAGCGTGGTTAGCTACTGGCAGGCCTGCAAAGATGGCATTGCCGAAGTCAATAGTAAAATAGTTCAAATGAGAGCCTGGATGAAGGTCGACAGAGCATGACATTGTGCTGAAAGAGAGCAGCGGATGTAGAAAGAGCAGTAAGCCGATGGCCAGAGATAGTAGCAATTCCTACATTTTGCATGGTCTATAAATATAATACACGGTAAATATTGCACGTAGACTTCAACGCACGTCAATCTCTTTCACGAGACGCATAAAATATGTATGATATAACGACACTTTTATAGAGCGCATAGATCGACCGAGCGCTCATTAGAGGAACACTCAGGGCCGTGTAAGCTTACGAGAGTCTAGTCACTGTCAAAGAAAAGGTCAATGGTTCGAAATAAGCCCCGCTCTCCTTGAGGCAGAAGGGCGACAATAATGATAACATGCCCTTTGTTCCATAATTGCATAGGGGTCTGGAATACAGGCATTACATGCAGGGATTCTACCCCTACCCCCTCCCAAGCAGTCGGGCTCAAAAACTAGACTTTCCATTTCCCCCCTCAAAAATATTCTCCCATCCCGTCCGACAGGTCTTACCCCCTATTTCTGAAAATTATACATTATGAAATGTCCCCCACCCGTTTTCCATCTGGCGCACTTGCGCCCGCTACAGGGATAGAAGCCTCTGATTGTATGTGGGCCTACTTCGTGGAGTAGTAGAGTCACGGCAGTTCATTTCTTAGCGTCGGCCTCCTGTCGATGCAAATACCTAAACGGCAATTCATTATTATAGGTCTACTACTATCTCTACCCGTAATGTTAATCCAGTCCATATAGTATGCTATAGGGCCTACTCGTTATTTTAGAACTAGGCCTACTCAACGAACTACAAGCAGACCTGTCCAAATCATTTCCTCCTAGGCCTATATTGGACAACTCAGACTCCATGCACCTTCAAAGGCATCTCGCTTCATGTAATATATGATGTAAAACTTCCAGTTATGAGCCTAGGCCTATCATCATACAACTTCCAGTGTAAAACAAAGTAGGCAAATACGCAACGAAATGTATTGAAATAGGTCTACCACATTCAGGGCGATCAGCCTATTCACCGCCGATCACCGGCACTATTCAACGTACCGGTCTATTTGCAATCCGACAATTAGTCCTATAACTTAAAACAAAATTATATAGAGCTAGTAACTAGTCAACAGTTAACGCCTAAATAAGAAAGTAATAAATTCCTTTGCTACACATTCAAGCGTGAATAAACAGTAGGCCTACTTCCTAGCAGTTTGCAGGTCTGCGCTAATATTCATTTCAGCTGAATGAACAAGTCGATAACAAGGCCTAGCTGGTTCTAGATACTGAGGATAGATAGGCATACATGTAGCCTATAATTATTGAATAGAGCATATTTTAAGAAAAATTTATCACTACACAATGTCATCCTACAAAAAGCTGATGACCTTTTTCTAGCCATTTTACTAAAAATTGCATATTCCTATACAGCATACAAGCTTCTTATCACAAAGGCTTCATTTTTCTATTCATTGTTTAACATTTTGTGCTTCCCTAGACGTTAAAACAAGCCGTTATTTTGCAACTGCACATTCGGCATTTTACAACAGAAAAATTGGATTTACAGCTGCACAAACTGGCATCAACAACTGCACACTACAATCTGCCCTGATTGAATAGACATAGGCTACTGAAGACACACTCAGCTGTAATGCTGTACACGTAGACCTTCTTCATCCATTGGCTGGATATGGCAGTGCAAGAAAATTAGCCTACAAAAGTGAATGGGAGGGTAGGCCTACAGGAAATGCCAAACACGGCTAAAGAATATGAAGGGTGCAAATCGTTAATTTATTTCCTGGATTTACAACCTCTGAAAGGCAGTCTTTACAGCATTCTAAGGGTTAATACATTTATTTTACAACGCCTTCATAACATTTGACGGGTAGGTCTATTGTCCTATTTATACAGGCCACCTATCTAGAGCACTTATTTAATTCAGATCACGAAATTCCCACGAATTCAAAGTCAACAGTTCAATCGATTTTTTCATGAATAATATATAATCAAATTTTGCAACGTAACAAGAAGCAAACAGAGCAGAAACGTTTTACTTGTAAATTCAGCATTTGAAATGCAAAAGTCAAATGCCTACTCGTGAAACCTGACTTTAATGGAAACCAGTTCGATTAAAGATCAAAAGATATCGTAATATTATCCATTTCCTACACTAAATTAAAACCAAGGTATTGCTAACAACGTCGCTCGTTAAAACTTGCGCGTCGTGCGTCTAACCGCTTTCTTCGGCGACCTTTCCCGTTCTTCGCCAGACGCTCCAACGCTGAAGACTGGAGCTGCCTTGAAGGTTCTGTTGCGAGCTGCAAGCGTCGATGCTGAAGCGTCAGGCGGCAGAAATGAGACTGGAGCCAAGACAGATGATGTCATAGATTGAAAAGATGATGACTGAATGAGTCTGTTCGAGTTTGGCACAACCACTGAGAGGCTCGAAGTTGAAGAAGCCGCAGCATCAGACAGTGAGAACACAGGCGCGGAAACTTCATTACGACTCGACCATCCAACAGTAGACAAAAACCGTGGTGGTGCCAAAGTAACTGGAGGCACATTCGATGAAGGGAGAATGGAGTGGATGAGGGGGAGATCCGCGCAAGTAGGTGCTCCTTGTTTCGAAGTCAACGCCTGCTGCTGCTGTGGCTGCATAACTGTAGAAAAGTCAAGTGAAGGTATTGGTAGCTCCACGGGCAGACTCGCATCCGAATACGCAGGATCACCAGCGTTACGATGGTGTCTCTGCTGCAGCGACTTAAAGAAGTCGGCGAGAGCACTCTTGAGCTTCACACACGGCTCCACAGGCAGAGGAGGTTCCAAGGAAACAGCTAGACCTGTTTCAGGGGCCAGAGCTACGGCAGATGACGACGTTACGTTCACGGAAGACAATGACCCGTCGGCTGACGATAGAGGCTGATCACCAGATGGAGCAGTGGAATTTGAGGTCGTCAAGTTCGAGGTAGGATTGATCACGCAAGCGGTGGCTTCTGAAGGATTACTGCTGGCGTCTTGTTTCAAATTCAGAACATTCGTGGAATCCCACTTCTTCATAGCTCGGTCAAATACAGCTCTCAGATTTTCGTGCTCGAGACCTTGTTCGATCAATTCTTCTAAGCTCGGCTCCGGTTCGGGAATCTTCTGACTAACTGTAAAAGTAATGCAACAGTATAGTCAAACTGTGCCAGTGTGCCTATATCGCGACTACAGGCAAAAATATACATATCCAAAATAATTACACAGCCACTAATGTATAAGGTAAACTGCAGAGTATGTTGACCAGAGCTTTGCATGGTACATAGATGGCACAACATTACATCCAACTGGCATAAGTGTTTGCCTCCTAAGTGTGAAGACTGCAAGGGTCAGACCATCTTGTTCAAAATTGCTCAACACCATAGGATTGAATATTTACTAGACACAGTAATGCTTAAAAAATACATCAATAGCAATAAATTTATAGCATTACTGAAATGGGGCACACAGCATTTAAACAGTACTCGGGTGTGGTGGTTTAGTGGTACGTTCAGAGCTTTGCTACCAGAGGGTCGAATCTACTTCGAATCACTGCATAGAGACATTAACTCACAGCTGTTTTGTGGGGAGGTGGTAGCATGATGGATAAGACATTGGTTCGATACGAAGAATATGAGACATAATATTGAGTCCCATAGCCTCTAATAGGTAAAACTCAACCTGATTTCGCCAGGTAGCATAGTAAATGAGGCGCTTCAGCATGTTAACTCCAACTCAGCATTAGCAGCATAGTCGTGAGCGCCTCTAAAAAGTTCATACTCCTTGAAAACAATATAATTAAAACAACCAAAGGGCACCACTGTGACCAGTGACCACGTCTCTTTCTTGAAACACAACAAAGCAACTATTCACGAACCTAACAGCTGAAGAGAATCGATGGCTGTTCGTACAGCATCAACGTTGTTGAGAGCAAAGGTCGGCAGATCTTTCTCCTCAACTAGCAGGGAACTGTTCATCGATACGCTGAGCGAGAACGTCAGCAACTCCTTTCCGAGATTCAGCAACTTCTAAACCACGAACATAGCAACACGACTGTCAGCAGCACACGTTGCAACCGCTCCACTTAGGAGACTTGACTATGCTGATTCACAACAACAGACCTAGTAGAGCTTGTGTCAAACTTTGAAGCCACACTGACCAATTCAGTAATCTTATCTATAACAATCACGCACCCCGAAATATATTCCCAGAGAAAAAGAAGTTAAGTTATAATCAATAAGAGCGAATAACTTTAAGTTACCCACTAATAACAGTAAGAGAGCTCTTCATGCTGAACACCATGTTCAGAGAGACAATGATCGAATAATATCTAAATAAACGTCAGTCTCAAGATTGTTAGCTTAGACTTTTTAGCCACTACTGGGCCGGATTAACCTCTCGGGGGCCCCAGGCTAATTGTATTCCGGGGGAGGGTCATATGCTCAATATTTTCGAGGGCTGCATGTCGAACTGAACACGAAAAATGGGGTGTCGTAAAATAGTCCTACGTTTTATGCATCAACTTCTATCTAAAACAAAGCGATTAATTAATTGTTCTGTAATTATAATCCCATGACATTGCATTGCCAGAAAGAAGTTGAGCTAAAAGAGACTCAAAAGTTGCAATTTATTAATGCAAATTCTTATTTACACGAAAACTACCACCTAATCATTTATAACAAAAATTATTTCATGTAATGAATTTTCATTGTTCTACCTTCAGGGGGCCCCTGTTAGCGGGGGCCCCGTGCTCTGAGCATAATGAGCATAATGGTTAATCCGGCCCAGGACAGAAGTCTAAACGTCTCGATTTAATTGACTTATGCTTTTACTCCGGCCTCGTTGCACGAGTCAGTTGGGCTCCTAACAAATATCATTAGGTTTTGACTTACTATAGTCTCAAACTTTGAATGAGTTAGTCTGAATGCTGTCACAACCTTACTTACCAGTGAGGAAACAGTCAAACCAACATATGTACATAGGCCTCCATGCATCTGAAACTATAAACTCATGTGCCGCTGCTGCTGACATTTCATGGGAACCGCCGCCGAGTTTTGTTGATGGGCACGCCACCAATGCTACGCTGATGTATGGGGGCCTACTGTGCACTTAGTTACTTATGCGTGATTTCGTGACTAAGGTTTGTTTCATTGCAAAATGAAAGTAGAAGATTGTAAGTTTACTTGCTTCGTCATTTGTTTTTTGGAGAGTTTCTTTGCAAAACATAATAAGGAGGCAACGTTGACTTGGCCGTACCACGCAGGAGCGTTCCAGCACTTAGGCCACTATAGTATAAGTCGAACACTGAGTCGAACATGCTGTGAAACCGATCTGCGTGTCGTGCTATGCGGGTCGTATTTCGTATAACCTGTCTGTCAGACTGCGGTCTGTCAATATGAGAGTAAGCTTAATAAACGAATATATGAATATTATATGATTTTGACTCAATGCCACGAGTCTATGTGACGTCACCAATGCGTGCTCACGTTGACTCTCGCAACACAATAATTGGCGTTTGATGTGAGATTTGTTCGCTGAAGTCTTTGCATATTATTATCTCACGCGAGATGTTCTGTCATTGTGCCTGAGAATCATGGGAAAATCTGTTTCTTACCGGTCCAGCAGTCAATGGGAAGTAGTTGCACCGTCGTGGATGATCACTTTGGTGATATATGCTCATTGCTTAATAACGAAACTCTTAATTTTCATTCATTCATTCCATTCATTTGCTCGAGTATTTACATAGCACCTCTACAATAGCACTACCCGCAGCTATTGGTAGGTCAACGTCATTTTCGTCACAAAATGCTCTATAGCGCTATTAATTCGATTGGTAGGGCTTAAATTATTGGAAACCTGAACTTCAAAACGTACCGTGTACCTATAACCTAGTCACAACTTTTATGATTTGACGCAGCGCTCGAGAATTGGCTGGTGCTTTGCGCTTGGCGTCCCTGAGCGCTCTAGAAGTTTCGAGATTACGATTACGACGTTGTTAAAGGGTCTGCAACCTTTTGTTGTTGATCGTCAGGTTGAGAATAATAATTGCTTTTCATGAGTCTTGCCTCATGAGTCTTGCTTTGAGACAGAAACCATAATAGGCAACAATTAGACCTGCGGCTACATTGATAAGAGCATAGACCACGTGTCACGTGCGCTTCCATAATGGAGAGCAAGCAGATTGCAATTATATAGGCCTATAGTCTACGATTAATGGTTTTCAGCCTTTTGCGGCTGACAGTCTCTTCTGAGAATAAGAAATCGTTGTTTATAAGCGACACGCTTACAATACTATTCTCATAAGGGAAATAATTAACAATAAAAGACTAGAAATCGTCTACCTTTAACTATAGCCTCCTTCATTCACGCTACCTTTGTCTCCCTCGAAATAGTTTAGACAAGTTTACCCCAACGCCTACGATTACGATGATGAAATTATTCATGTCTCCATCTTTCAGGGTTTAGTCAGAGTGATGCTGAGCAATCGGTCATTGTCGACCGATCATTATTCAGACGGTGAAGTCAGTCCTTGTCTCCTGACGCCTTTGAACGAATCACTCGACGATGACGTCTTCAGACCTTGTGCTGCGGCGGTGGCTTCTACGGAGCAGCAAGATGGCGGAAGGAGGAAGGTGACGGTGTCACGTGACCTGCCAACAGTCGACGACGAATCCTCGGTCAGAACTCTCTCTGACTCTATGTATATTTACGTCTGGACTCTTTTGAATAAGATCACATTCGCTTTTCAGTCCACTCGTAGGCCTATCATGCGCGTCGTATATTTCTGCCGTTTCACTCTCTGTGGTTGTGTGATATGATGACTAAGGTTGGTCTCTACAATCTCATTCTGGCTGATATGGCTCAGGTTTATAGGCCTACTTGTGCATATATTTATGCATAGTCAGTATGTATGCATGTGTAGGCCTAGTATGTGTGTATGTATGTATGTATGTATGTATGTATGACATGTATGGCATGTATGACATGTATGTATGTATGTATGTATGTATGTGTGTATGCATGTGTGAATGTGTGTGTGTCTGAATATGTGCGTGCATGTACATTGTACATATGTATGTATGTCCACTATGTATGTTAGCAACTTATACATGTAATATATATATGTATGTGTACATGTGTGTAATATTGTGTATGTATTTATAATATCTATGTATGAATTTATGTATATGTACATATATGTACATATGTGTACATGTATTTATGCATGGTTCTGTATGCACGTATTTATGCATGTATGTTTTCTTAGGCCTATGTATTTAAAATTTGTTTAAGAGATTTCTGCCTCTTTAGGTCCATGCTCTACTGTTCAGGGTCACTCCCGACTGTAGCTCTTGTGCTGAATTGAAGTAAGCATGTCAAAGTGCTACTGCAGAGTAGTTGAGAGTGAAGAACTTGCTCAAGGTCTTTACTAATGTAGTGGCTTGAGGTGGAATCGAACCCGCGACCCTTCGGACTCAACACCCCTATGCAGGGTGAGCCAAAAATTGTCCCTATACGTTTCTCGCCAATATTATCGTCAAAAGCGGAAATATTCAAATAAAATTTTATCGACTGAAAGGCAATTCATACTTATGCAATACTGCAAAATTTAACTAAAATATGTCTAGCAGAACAATGTAATTCAACTTCTAGTGACGTCACCCACTGTCTTTTGATAGTTCAAATAACGTCTAACAGTGTTTTCTAGGATTTCCGCCAGAACCCAGAAGTAAAAATCTTTTAATGATATTCTACAGGATTAGAGATAATTCATATTTACATATAACCACCAAATTCTATCAAAATATTTAAAAGGCAACACAAGTTAAAGTAACTTTTATTGTAACACTTGTTGCATTAAACTATTTAAAATCATCAAAATACAGTAGTAGGTGGACTAACTAAACGTGTTGTAACTTTTGCTTCGTTTCATCTAATGAGCTTATTATTTTCATTAAATACAGAAAATAAATAAATAAATAAATAACTGAATAATGTAAACATTTTCGTTTCATCTAATGAGTTCGTTGTTATCATTAAGTACAGCAAAAACATATAAAAATAATTGAATCATGTAAACAGGAGAGTTTCACTTCGTTTAGGAATCTCATAATGACGATGACGATGACGTGGGAACGGAAGCAGTTGCCAACGACAGTTCAGTGGCAAGACATGGACGTCGTAATTTATACGTCACGAGGCGGAAGACCGGAAGTCGACTCGTCCTTAAGAACGGCGTCTGCAACGTATCGACGCGGAACGTTCTACATCGGAAGAAGCGATTTCTCGTCGACACCTTCACTACGCTCATCGACATGAAATGGCGCTACAACATCGTCATGTTCTGTGCGGCGTTCGTGGGCAGCTGGTGCGTCTTCGGCGTCTGTTGGTGGTCGATAGCGGTCGTCCACGGGGACCACCTCTACCCGAACAGCACCACCTGGGAACCGTGCGTCACGGGAGTCTACGACTTCGTCACCGCCTTCCTCTTCTCCGTCGAGACGCAGCACACGACGGGGTACGGATCGCGGGTGATCGAACCCCGCTGCCCCCACGGGATCGTCCTTCTGATGGTCCAGGCCTGCTGCGGCATCTTCATCCAGTCGCTGATGACCGGACTGATCTTCTCCAAGCTGTCGCGACCGAAGCACCGAGCGCACACGATGATGTTCAGTCGCCAGGCCGTCGTCTGTTTGCGCGACGGACAGTACTGTCTCCTCTTCCGCGTCGCCGATATGCGACGGGCGTGCCTCGTCGACACCTCCGTCCGGGCCCTGATCGTCACAGAACGACGGACGAAGGACGGAAGGACGATCCCTCTCAACCAGACTCCGTTCAGACTGGAAACGGAAACGAACTTCAACGACGGGTTCGTCTTTCTCGTTTGGCCGATCACTTTCGTTCATCGAATCGTTCCCGGGAGTCCTCTGTATCGGCTAAGCGCCGAGAGGCTACGCTTGACCGATTTCGAGATCATCGTCATACTCGAGGGAGTCGTTGAGAGCACAGGGTACAGCAGTCAGATCCGCACGTCGTACGTTCCGTCGGAGATACTGTGGGGTCATCGACTGGCCCCGCTAGTCACCTACGCGAAGGGCGACAACGGTCGATACGAAATCGACTTCGAACAGTTCCATAACGTCGTGCCCATCGCTTCGATGCCTACCTGCAGTGCCAAGGAGGCTGACGAAGCGTCAGCCAAGCGGAAAGATCCTTCGAGCAGTGACGATTATCCGTTCAGCTTCACTGTTAATGGCGGATGTAGAACGAGTCATCAGACGTCCTTGATGCGTCTGATGTCGCGAAGATGGCGGCTGAAAGGAACTTCCGGTGGTGGAAATAGTCCCTCTGCGAAGACGACCTTGCCAGGTTATGCTAGAAAGTTTGAACGACCTCTAAGTGTTGAAGTCTGCTCGAAAGCAAGACCATCTCCTCCTGTATTACGGCCGTGTAAGTCCCAATAGCAGATAAAAACGACAGAAACTGGCATTTGTTGCTATGGCACGGTCTTAGACAGTTTCAAAGCCTAGAATAGACTGTCTTCCAAAACAGTTTCAAAACAGTAAGGGCCATAGCCACGATTTTGCTTCTGGGAGTGTTTATTCATCTTTGAGCAAACCGACTGTATGCCTAAGTAGTTTGGACGAGAATGACAAGAAGAACCGCATCTTTTAAGTGTATGAGCCTATCATGTAAGTTTAGGAGACCTCTGACATTGTGCGATTAGGAAAAGTTTATAGGCTAATGATTATAGGCATGAAAGTAGTTCAACTAGGACTGTTAATTAAGCATGATCTTTGCATTATTTAATTGTTTTTGTCGTTGCATTATTTAATGTTGTTGTTGTTGCATTATTTAATTGTTGTTGTTGCATTACCTAATTGTTGTTGTTGTTGCATTATTTAATTGTTGTTGTTGCATTATTTAATTTCTGGGGTGGGCGTTTTAAATACACAGAACGGCCTTGAAAATTGTTGTTTAGGTCCTGTCTGGAATTTGTATAGTTGGCTTGTTTAGAGAGTGCAGTTGGCTTGTGCGGGGTGTGGACTGTGTGGTTGACTTGTATGGGGTGTCTAGTACTCTAGTTGACTTGTCTGAAGTGTGTAGTTGACTTGTGTCGAATGTTTAGTGCTTATAGTATGAACATTTGATAGATTAAATCAAGTAAAGTAGTCAACTACACAATAATATTATAGACTGTACATCATTTCATTCTAGTATACATACCTGAAAGTCTACACTCTACAACCAGTTCTTGTATTAACCTACTTCTGTTGCTGGGTGGAATCTATTCCAAAAGCTTATCAAATTTACTTCTGCTTTGACAATACAACGGAAAGACCTGAATACCAAGCTGGCTGCATTCCTATTCTGCTTGCTGTGCCCAGTAACTTTAATTTGTTACTGAAGACAACCAAGATGCAGACTTCATGCAGTTCTTCAGACTGAAGTGTAGAAAGGATACCATAATATGAGTATTGCCAGCCATGTTGTTAGCGCTGCTTCCTCGTGACACTGATTCCTCTGCTTCATTTCATCATCTCCTTACGTCTTTTCTTTGTGACCGGACATGGTTCGAATTCGGGCGCCTCTGCGTAGAGATCTTGAAGGGGCGCTATACAAATTATTTTGATTGATTGATTTATATAACATTAGCCACATGGAATGTTAGCCACATTTACTATCATCCATGGGGAGGAAACTCACTTGTGCATTGTGAAGAAGAAACTTTAAATAGTAATTTCTAGTGATATTCAGATGTCAGACAATAGAAAACAAAAGACGAACCAGAAAACGGGTGATGTTAGTTTCCTTTT
Source organism: Dendrobaena attemsi (assembly GCA_034693945.1). NCBI lineage: Eukaryota > Metazoa > Annelida > Clitellata > Crassiclitellata > Lumbricidae > Dendrobaena > Dendrobaena attemsi. The sequence continues at coordinate 6,897 of JAQFXW010000257.1, read as the reverse complement.
TACTAGGTACAGTATTTTAAATGTGACTTCTTCCGCCGCACTCGTCTTGAACTGCATTAATTTGTTAGTCTACTTATTTGATGTAATGTTGTTGAATGTTTTTTGATCTGGAGTATCGTCCATATTGCACAGGAAACTTTGTGTTTAGGCATGCACTTATGTAATTTAGTCGTTTCTGCCATTCTGCAGTTTTTCTAGCTTTGGTGATTTTCCAATTTTTCACTTTTACAAACCATGTATATTGGCCTATACAGTGTACCACGTGACATTAAAAGTGATCGTTACGATATAATTATTACGAACATGTAAGTCCCAATAGCAGATCGTGAGTTTAATTAAATTAAATTATATTTTAAACTGTGCTTAGGCTACTTCATAATATGTTTAACCAATTATACATGCATGCCTACATACATAGGCCTATATATCCGCCTATACATTACATACATGAATATGAATACAACACACTGGAAGTGCCTCTGATTACATCGTCCTGAAAGAGTCATTTTGGAAATCTATAAATACAATACAACACAATAAATACATAATTGCATAGGCCTATAGGCCTACAAGTTACATACGTTGCATGCATACATTCATAGATATTATAGTCAATCAGTGAAATAAGAAAACAGGCTCTCAAACAATCCCCAGCGGATTACAGAGTTTCCAAGTTAGAAAAGAAATAGAATGTTAACGTTTTGTGTTAAGCAAGTCAGTTTTTGAGCCAATTCTTGCAATGTAGGACTATAGGTCATTCAAAAGCCTAGGCTAGAATGGTTCTCTCAAAGTTGCCCTATGTTTGCTCGGATTTTGTTTTGAACTCTTTGCTGTCTGTCTGCCAGTCTGCCTATCCGTATGTCTGTATGTCTGTCTTCTTTGTTTGTTCTGTTGTATAGCCTTTTACTCCAGGCATATGCATATAGGCATAACACCAAGCTGTTTAAATTATCTTATCTTGCGTTGACTGCTGTGCCAGTGGCCATCCCTTGCAGTTGCAGACCATACCAGTCTTTTCCAGACTTTCCATTCCACGTAGGCTACACAATCCGACATCGGATTTCGACCAGAAACCGAACCTGACCACAGATTAAGATTCTGGTTTGTATGAAGACCCGTGAATATGGACCGAAGCTGGATCCAGCGACTTAACGTCTATGGGGCAATGACTTAGGCCTAAGTCCGAATTTCTGAGGGCGTGACTACCAGTAGCCTAGGATAGGTAGGCCTAGGTCCGATTAAGGTAGGTCTATAGATTGGGGTATAGGCTACTATAGACCCAGACCATAGCCCTAACTGCTGTCGTCATTCACCACAATCCACAATCTTGGCATCATAGGCCCAAAACTTCCGCCTTGTGTACCCGGAATTTCTGACGAACTTTTTTAGTCGTTCGCTCAAAATTTTCGCATTTACCCTTCCAACATTTCTGACGACCTTTTTATTCAATCACCCTCAATTTTCCCATTTCTCCCTTTCCAAGCCCAAATTTTCTATTTTCCCGTTCGTAGGCTCTATACGACAATCCTCGGTTTTGCCGCCCCTATACCCACATCTGCAACCTTTGGCGTTTCCCGTCAACATCTAGGCTACACTTACAACCTTTTTTTATCAATACATAATTTTTCACTGCTTTTCTGTCTCTTCAACCTCATTTTCCCACCTCTACCAAAGTACCGCCTGGGGGTTCGCCCTCTTCCCCCCCCCCCATTGCGGCGCCACTGTAGGCTACACAATATGAATGTCTCAGCTGCCTGTGCCAATAGTCACAATCCATAAGATTAATTAAGCTTAGTCCTAAGTCTCGGGGTCTATTGCAAGAAGTTAATGACAATTATGACATTGACTTAAGCCTACAATTAGCTATGTCCTCAACATCATACAATGTCAGGGCAAGCTTGTATTGTGATAATGGTTTACCGGCTATAGGCCTATATAGGCCTAGTTTAAACTGTAAGAACAATTTTAGGCCTAACCTCGAACATTTAGCTGCTGGGTAGGGCCTAGGTCCTAGCCTACTCATGTGCGTGGTTTCATGTACGAGCTACGCCTATGCCTGGACAGAGTAGGCCCTAAGCTTAGACCCTATACTAGGGGCCTTGGTCGAAAAAGTTGAAAACCACTGGGCTATCCTACTCAGTTTGTTATTTATCTGCAGTGAAGTTTGGCACACTGTGACACTCCTCAGATTCTTCAAGATATAAATTTTCCTTTAAATTATTGGTATTGTTATTAGCAACATTTCCCCCACGTTTGCCAGTATCGGTCGGGTTAAACTAACATAATTAAATAAACAATACTTATCAGATGTCAGGATGGCCGAGTGGTCTAAGGCGCCAGACTCAAGGTGAAGAGCCTTACCTGCATGGGTTCGAATCCCGTCGGGTTGAGTGTTCTGGTCCGTGTATGCGGGCGTGGGTTCAAATCCCACTTCTGACAAAGTTTTTTCATAATTCTTTATACCTTTGAAAAATTGCGTTCTCTCTTTATTCGCCAACCCGTACTAATCAATTGACTTGTGTAGATTTTCAACTGGTTTTCAATTACTGTCCACACTGTTAAGTGGTTCGTGATTTCATGATGCTGGAATGACAGACGATTAGCGCTTCTAGCGAAACTGTGACAACTAAGGTCTTACAATTAAAGAAATTTATTGTTGGTCCTCCTAATTTTTTTGTATTGAAGCCCACTCTTTGTAGCTGTATTTATTTATTTGGCATCGTCGTTGTCATTTATGTCGTCATCGTCAGTGTCCCCCCATCGGAGCTATAGACCTAGTCCGTCGTCATCGCTATGCATAAGCACCTGCCAGCATAACGATGATAACGACGAATATCTGAGTCTGAACCATGTTACGGACTAACGAAAACGTCACCCCTTAAGTCTCAACATTTCCCCACATAGGCCTAATATTCGTTTATTAATCTCGTATTGACAGACTGCAGTGTGACAGACAGGTTATCAGAAATACGGCACAGCTTGCAGACACGCAGGTCGGCTTTATAGCAGGTTTGCCAGTAATTGCCACAGATGGGCCTAAGTCTTCCATTCACAACTGAAAACACTACTCTTCCACGGTCCACCAATCCTATCTTCTAGATCCTCACCTTCCTTGTCGTCTAAACTGTAGGCCTAAGCATCACCCGCTGTCTGTCTTTCTGCATCACTGCTTGGATTTTGGTCCCTGCCTTACGGTTCTGATTTGACTAAGCGAATTAGCTGGTTACCGCGACTCCGCCTTTGTGGGTGCTATAGAAACTTCTAGTTACGATTACCATCGTTGTCGTCGCCTGTCCTTCATCGTCACCAACCAATCAATAGAGGCTATCATAGGCCTACTAGCCTATGATAGCCTCTATTGTCGTTTACTTTAGAGAGTTACAGTGTAGGCCCTAATAACAACAAAATATCAACTGCTCATGAGTTAAGAAATTCGATTAGTCTTCATCAGCAACACGTAATTATTAGGCCTTCAGCTACTGTGAGCCGGAATTTGATAAGATAAGAAAAACTCACGAATGCAGTTTAGCTATCTCTTGCAGTTTATCTATCTCTTGCAGTTTAGCTATCTCAGTTTAGCTATCTCTTGCAGTTTAGCTATCTCAGTTTAGCTATCTCTTGCAGTTTAGCTATCTCAGTTTAGCTATCTCTTGCTGATGCATCTGATAGAAATAGAAACTCATTCATGTTTGTAATAGGCCTAGTGGATAATAATCCAAGCATGAACAATTGCATGTGTACAATGTACATAGGCTTCTATCCCTTTAAATGCCAAGCGGGTGCACTTGCACCCAGTGGAAAATAGAGGAAAATTATCAGTTATTTAGAATTTCTATCATGTTTTGCCTAAAATATTAAGGGAATCACAGATCAGGGTAGGAAGATCAAATTTTGCCTGAAATAAGGAGAAAGAAATTTTTGAGCCCGGTTGCTTAGGAGAGAATAGAAACCCCAGCATGTGTAGCCTAACAGGCCTAATAGGCTAATAATAATAATAATTTTCTGTTAGGCCCCTATTATTGACAAGTTGACAACTCAAATTAACAGACCGTGGCATGACAACAAGCATGTATACCGGTAGTCCTATTATGAATGAACGATACAGATTATTGCATAAGTTGAATTTAAACGTTACCAGCCTTGAAAGCGTCAAATTTCTTCTACAACTTATTTCACTACGCGCCGCCAAGCGAATAAACGGTGAGTTAGCCTAAACTAGAGGAATCTTCTTCTGAAAGAAACTCTGGAGTCTGGACGTGACTTATGCTATTCATGGCAGTGTGTAATCGTACTCGTAATCGTAATCTCACAATTTCTAAAGCGCCACTCAAAGGCCAAAGGCAGAGCATCAGCCAATTCCCGAGCGCTGCGTCGAATCAGAAGGGTTGTCCAGAGGCAAGTTCGTTGTGGTCAAGGGTCAAGATCCCGGGAAATCAGAGTTATCCCTTAGGCTTAGAGCCTACTCTAACCCTCTCCCTGTGACATATGATCTATGTAGACCACTAAAGTGCATTGAAAACAGACTAGTGAGGCTACGTTATATATTCATATAGGCCTACTAGGCCTTCAGACAGAACAGAAAGCGAGGGCTAAAAAGTAAAGACATGTCACCGAGTAAATCATACATTTAGACTTTACGATAAGGTATGGGCAAGACGACAAACCAACAGATACGAGTAGGCTTATAAAAGTAGGTCTATGTGTACGCCTTACAAGGCCTTATAGAGGAACGACGGTTATGCACAATTAATGTGAGTCACAGGCATTGCATTGTATCCAGTTCAATCGTTGATACATTCAATCATTCATGCACAAGTATTTTTCATTTATATAGCGCCTCTCAAATAAATTATAATTATGCCATAGAGCAATTATTACAGAAAAAGCAAAAAGGAGATCTGGATTTACAAGCAGCCGATATCTGAGATAGAAAAGCCTGGTTCTGTATAATAGGCCCAGAGCCTTCTATCAGTAATAGAAGGCTCTGAATAGGCCTATTTGATTGCCCTCCTGGCGAATGATTTGGCCTCGACTGGCGACAGCTGGCGAATGAAATATTTAACGTGGCACAATGATGGCGGATGTAGGCGTTATGGATGATTGTGCGGAAAGTGCGTATAATAAGTAATGATTCACTTCTTTAACCCATACACTGTTTCTCTATGCAATTCGAAACGGAATCGATTACTTTAGAAATGAATTTTCGAAAATCAGAGGTAAGAATTCGATCCATCCGTTTCGGGGCTCTGTTGCGTCGAATAGACGATTCGTGAAAGGCGTGGTGGTGGTAGGGCAAAATGGCTGGACAGTGTTTATGCCCTTTGTGTAATTTCTTCAAGAATCCGCTTCTATTCATTTGTTCGATTCGGAATTTTACGACAGTTCGAATGTATGTAAGATTTGCTGTCGAAAATAATGATTTTTGAGAAGCTGATGGCAAGGGTAGTGGAATTTTTAATGCAAAGAACGATCGGAATTTCGTTCTGGCCAGACAAAGAACTACATATCGGACTGTTGTTTGGCGCGCCTTGTTGTACGGTTGATATCCTCGTCTACGACCCAAATTATTCATGCCTGAAGAGTTCGATTTCAGTATTTCGTCCCTTTCTGTGCATAGTTTGAGATAAATATTGAAAAGTAAAGGTAGAATATTATGTACTCGGAAGTGAACAACCTGTTCGTGTAAGTGTCTGCAAATGACTCTAATTTGCATTCGTTGCGATGTGTGCGTGAAATGTTGTAAACATTGACCGTCTCATTCACAAAACACTTTGCTTCTAGCTTGAAAAACAAAATTGGAGGATTCAGACTGACGTTGTTGTTGGCTGCATCAGTTACAATTTCAGCTTTTGGAAGAAGTAAATTAGAATTAAGTATTCATAAAACATTATTGAATTCAAAGCAATGAGGATGTGTGATGCATGCTTGTTTATGTTTAAAAAAATAATGTAAAACGTAATTAAACTATGGAATGAATGGGGAAGTCTGTCTGTCTGGAAAGACTTCGTTGTTAAGTTGGCTAGAACAACTGTTTTTATCGCTTTTGCTTTTTTGTGGCTTATTATTTGTAAAAATGTTTGTTTCTTGTGTAGTGACATGGAAATGAGAATATGAACATGAGTGTGAAGTGTTAGTTGGAATTAGTGGTGTAGCCAAGTTCTAATATATCATGTGGATTTGTTATGCATACAGCTGTTCAAATAATTAATTATAATAATTTATATATAATAATAATTGATTTTCCCTTCTAAGACAATTAGAGCGAAAATTTCAGTAGGTCTATGTGGAGAAACTTGACTGTCTTTGATGATTATTACATTCTTAAAATTAAATTTCCTGTGATACTAATTAACTACACTTTGCGCAATTGACTTTGCACATTTATTGTTTTAATCTGCCCTTGTTGTTTGTATGCCAATAATCGATTTTTTTACATGGTGCTACAATAAAGTTATTTCTTGAAAACTGCTTATTTATTACAAAGGAGAGGTTGATGACCTAAAATACTAAAAGCAATGCTTTCAAGGGCTTGGAAATTGAAAGGGATTACCATGAAACAGCACTGTTCGTGACTGCAAAATAGAATCTTAATTTTTTGTTCTGCATCATTTGAGAGCCTAACCAGTGACGTTGACCTAGGAGTCTCTTAGATTTCTTTGTTATAGGTTACCTCAAAGTGTAGTCGCCATTAGCTGACACTGTGTGAGGATAACAAACTGACAGACAGATAGATAGACAAACAGAGTGATCCTTCCCTCAAGTAAGATGGGATGCGGTAGTGTAGTGGTGAAGGTCGCCGCCTCGCAACCGAAAGGTTGTAGGTTCGAATCCCACCCACCACGTAATGACCTTTAGCAAGTCCTTCACTCACAATTGCTGAAGCGCTTCGGCGTGTAA
>JAQFXW010000256.1:0-20871 GCA_034693945.1 Dendrobaena attemsi | reverse complement strand
GTACTACATAGATTGCTTGTTAAAGCTTCAAATCAAGATATGAACATCTTTGCAGATTAAGTGAATATAGGCACAGTTCAAGTAGGCTACACACATGTACATTCTAAATGCCTTGCTGGCCATGTGCTAATGAAAAACGAAAGCTAAAAGTACATTTTTGACGGCATACATTGTAAACCCTAACCTAGCTATCAGCCATTGCGTTAGCATCATTATCACAAAGCAAGCATCTTTTACAGCATCCATACAACCAACTGACGTGAAAAGGCACAGCACTATAACATTAACAGAAATACGGGGTCGTTAGAAATAATGAGCACCAAACCTTTTGTGCCAATACAAACAACCACAACTCAAGTCCGACATATTCACAAATATAAAAATTAAAAGTGCATAGCATTGTCATGTGCTGAACATTGAACAGTCATGTGCTAGTATAGACAAGAACCATCAGCGTTTCTTTGAGATTTCTACCATTTAATCAATCCTACAAAAATCACACAAGATTTGTCTTTACCAAATCATTCCAATTCGAGTTGTAGAGAAGTCTACATTATCCGAGAGATTTTCCTGTAGCAAACAATGTGGCAGAGAGTTATCAAAGTAAGTCATGGAGCAAAACACTTGGCTACAGGAAAATACAACTAGATTAGTGTGTTAGCAGCGATTTAGAAATAAAAGAAAGTTAACACAAACAATTGTTGAGGAGCCCTTAAATGTTTAAATCCCAAGCTTAACCAAAGCACAGCATTATTAAGAGTTAACGAAATGGTTCGTTTAATGACACACTAAGCACAGAGTTGGAATCGAGGTGAAGATCAGTAACAACATAAGAAATTATGCAAGTTCATAATAATATCTAATAACCGAAATGTAGTTACAAGCCACAACAAGCACATAAAGTCATAAACCATTCCCACCAATGTAATGACCCAGTTAGAGAGCACCGTCATGGTATTATCTGCCGGTCGAGTGACACTGTCTATATGGCCATCAGATCAAATACCTCGATATACAACTGACTCACTGGTAATTCTTCCACTTCGTTGCATTGAGCTTATAAGTATAAAGGCATTCCTTGATAGAACCGCCAATGAATATCAGCCCTGACGTGAACATTGTCAATCGTTGTAACAGTTCTCAACTGATCCCTCACATCGATTCATCACCGGACGACGCAGAAGAACCTCCAACTAAGTCCCTAATGACATCTCTAATGGAATCTCGCAATTCCTCTGGTTCCTCGTTATTGCGATCCAAAAGCGTTTCATCCACAATGACCGTTTCTTCCCTTCCAGGTTCGACAACCGTTCGCTTATGAACCTGTTTTCTCACCTTTACTCTAGACAAGAAGAGAAGTTCAGTAAGGCACCAAATCTATCCGAGAATAATATTATATCCATGAGCGGACAACAAACTTTTGCTGTGCAAGTCTAACGAGCATAGATTTTCAACTCTGAAAGACACACCTAGTGATGAATAGAGTTAGTAATATGCATTTGATGCAAACAGCTCTTCAGTTCCATTGCAAATCAGAAATAAATGTATTTTGTACACTAGATGAAAAGTTTGTACAGTGAGCTGTGCATAGGAGAGGAAATAGAATTATTCAAATGAAGCAAGTATTAAGAAAACAAACACCAAGGAACTCCACCCTATGTTAGCTTGTGAAAGTTAAATGAGAAAAAAGCAGACACCTATTTTATTGAAAACCAGAGAGCTTAGGTAAACTTAAGTTTATGAAGCACGTAGAAGCGTGTGGAAGGGATAACACAGAAAAGAAATTATTCGCCACCACAGATTTATTAGTCCACCACAAAAGTCAATGGCAGGATCCATACTTCAGTTTCTTCTATATACACTTCCAAGAGTTATTGCAGGTAAACCTTCAGATGTTATCACTAATACAATAGAACCACAAATTGCCTATAGTTTCTGTAGAAAGTATGAATAATTCAAACTTCTCAAATGTGACAAAAACTTGAGGCATCTTCTTATGGATGCTAGCCTGTGTTCAACAATCACTGTTTGCCTGCACACAATTTTCCGAAAAAGTCTAAAATGTACGAAATTGCGTTCTCCTGTTAAAAAATTGCTACTTATCAAACCTTGATGATCGCTCTTCTCCTTGGGAGCGCTTGGAAGCTGCAAAGATACACAAGAACAAGATTTCAAACAATTCGAATTTTCTATTTAGCTCAGGGGAGTTCTCACAGAGTGAGTACCTCATAATAAATATTTTTATAAAATTATTTTAATTTAAAGCCATAAATTAAATAATTATTATTAAATTTTAAGTGCGCATACCTGGTATCGTTAAGTAAACAAAACTTGTAACTTTGTAATTTGTGACAGAAAATATTATAAAGCAGTGTAACTCATCAGAGGCTAACAATTATATTTATAACATGCCAAAACTGCTTAATTATACTAAGAGAAACTAATATGTTATCACACTATCTTCAATGCCAGAATATTGTTCATATGAATATTTGTGATTATAAAAAGCAGCTTCTTACAGATTCCTTACAATAAAGTGATAACATTAAATCTCCAATTCAGTCTAACATTAAAAGTTTATGCACATGTTAGGAATGCATTGTGACAGTATGCTATATCATTACCAGTTACTGGTTAGCATGTTAATACTGATACTCAGAACAACATTAAAAATGCACATACCTTTGGACTTGTCAGGTTTGGCATCACCTTCATGGGCTGGAAGAGCCTTCTTCGCACCTCCAACGTCCTTGAATAGTTCTCTGAGGGCGTTGTCATCTAGCTTACCGCCCAGCATCATTCGTTCCGTCGTGAGCTTCTGCTGTGTCGTCGTCTTGACTCTCTTCTTGGCGATCGTTCCGTCGGGCAATAATTCGTCATATTCGTTAAAGTCTGTTTCCGTCTGCGGTTCCTGCTTCGTGACGTCGGTATACTTGATCAGCTGCGGCTCTGCTGAGTTCGGCCGATTTGGCAGCAGTTGTTTGATCTGTTCCTCGCTGGTGCCTGCCACTTCGTCCTCCGGTCCCTCCATCACCACCCGCTTGATTATCGTCTTCTTCTGCGTCGTCTTGATCAACCGACGCTTCACGACAGTTCCGTCGGGTAGCGTGTCCTCGAACTCTTGCACCTGCCTGTCGATGACGGGTTCCGTTTCTACGGTGTCGGTATAGACCCTGATCGCGGGATTGTCGGTGTCCGACTCGGCCGGCGAGACCAACATGGGTGAAGACAGCTCGTGGAAGTCAGCAATGGCCGAAGTGGGACTCGTGACATCGGACAGGTCTTCCTCGTCTGTGAAGACGTCCTCGAAGATTTCGCCGTCGGGACCCACTCGCCGAATCTTGGTTCGTACTCTTTTCGTCACCGTAAGCAGTTTACTCGGCGACGCTTTGTCTCTATGTGATTTCTTCTGTCTGTCCGAGTCACTGTCGTCGCCGATGTGAAGTTCTGTCCGGTCGTGCCTCCTCCGCTGAATGAGTGTCTCTTTTTCGTGTCGCCAACTATCATCGTTGTCAGTGATGGGTTTGAAAAATTTACCGGTTTCCGAAGCTCTTGTGGTATCCATGGACGCTTGTGGAGGTCGTGACACAACTCGGTGTTCGACAGACGACGTTTCGAGTCTTCTCGAGTCCCGGGATGTTCTGGAATCTGGAAAGTCTGTGTCCGTTTTCAGATGCTGCGTCGGTTTTCGGAACGTTGTAGATGATTGAGACTCAACAATGTCCTGATCTGTTTCCAGATGCGACGTATCTCTCTGCGATCTCCGCGGCGGAAGATGTGGCTTCGCTGTAATCACCTTTCGGGTCACTTTTCGAGATGCCATACTGCCGTCAGACAGCGTCTCCTGGATGGTGCGAACAGTAGTGTCCGTCTGAAGATTTTCACCTTTCGGATCCGTAACTCCAGGTGGAAGCTGCAGTATATTTTCGTCTATTTCCGTCCTGACTGTTTCTTCATCCATGGTGGCATCGGTCACCAGCCCGTCCGTTATGACCAGCCTCGTAACCGGCTTGAAATGCCGTACCGTAACTATTTTTCGCTGGATAGTAGTACCGTCTTCCAAAATGTTTTCATCCTCTTGCACTAATGTTGTTACCGATACCGCACCTTCGATGACTTTATTGACGACCCCGGCTGATTCGGCGGCTTTGGCTCTTCGTTTAGCGTCTAAGTCATCCTGGTCCGAACTGCCGCCGGCTTGCGATCCTGTATCAGAAAGAGATGTTCGCGAAGTTCTGGCTGATACTAATGTGTCCGCTTTTAGTCTGTCATCAGAAACGCTTTCCTTCTTCTCTGGCTGAACTGGGTGCTTAAGATGAACAACTATCGTCACAAGTTTCTTCTTTGCCGGCGTTCCATCTGGAAGCATGTCGTCGAACTGATCAACAGTTGTATCCGTTTCAAGGTTACTACCATACGGTTCAATAACCCCAGCTGGAAGTTTCAAAGTAATCTCCTCAATCTCGGTTCTGATGTTTTCCTCTTTCATCTCTGATGTAGTTTCGACTCCGTCAACCAGAGTAATTTCCAGCACAGGTCTAATGAATTTCGTAGTGATTACCTTAACCCTTACCGTGCTGCCATCTTCAAGAATCTGCTGACTCTCAGTTACCTTGACCAGAGAAGCGATTGGCCCCTCTTCCCGTCTGTGCGTTATGTTTGGAATTCTAACCAGTTCTTTTCCGGTTGGTGATGTCGGTTTTTCCTCCGTAACCGACACTCGCTTTTCCCCGACCTTCTCCAGCAGTTCGGAGCTCTTTAAGAACACAATCATTTTAACAATCTTCTTCTTGGCCACCCTGCCATCGGGAAGCGTGACCTCTTCGCTTTCAACGGATATATCCGTCTCACAGTTGCTGCCAAACGGTTCTATGACCCCCGGAGGAAGCTGAAGAATGTGCTCCTCTATTTTCGTATCGACAATTTCATCCCTCACAAAACTCTCTTTTTCCTTTCCATCGACAACACGAACCTTCCAGATGGGTCTTACGTAATCAGTTGTAATAATTTTTCGCCGTAACGTACCGCCGTCTTCTAGATTCTTCTGATCTTCCGTAACCTTTTTCCTGACCTCGATTGGCTTTTCGAATGTTCTGTCGACGGACTGCTCCCTGTCGCTAGGACTCCTCAGTCTTTCGTCCGGAGACAGAGGCACTTCGAAAAGTCTTGTAGGGCGAACGGGACTAAGGATTTCAGTCTCCTTCAAACTTACAACCATCGTGACAACTTTCTTCTTAGCTACAACGCCTTCTTCCACAGTCTCTTCGGAATTCGCCACAGATATTTCTGTATCACAATTGCCGCCAAAGGGTTCTATCACACCAGGTGGTAACTGAAGAATATGTTCTTCGATATCAACACCTAATAGCACGTCCTTCGTATTGGATTCCGTGGGCGTTCCATCAACCAGTGTTATATCTGTTACCTGTCTGACATGTCTTGTCGTGATGACCTTTCTCCTTATCGTTTTACCGTCGTCCGTATTCTTCTGATCCTGTGTTTCCGTCTTTCTAGACTCCAACGGACCCTCCAGCTGCGTATGCCTTACCAGCGTAATCTTTTCCCCGGCTGGTTCAGTCAGAACAGTCCTCGTTGTCTTGCGCTTTGCCACTGAGCCATTCGGAAAAACCACTTCGTCCTGGTCCACCGAAGTCCGACTCTCCAGGTCACTTCTTGTTTCATCCCTGACATTCGGCGGCAGTTCGAGTATGTTCTCCTCAATTTCCGTAGCAACGATAACATCTCTGGTCTTCCCTCTCACTTCAACTCCGTTCACAAGTGCAACGTCTGTGACGGTCTTCAGCCATCTTGTCGTAATTGTTTTCGTACGAATTGTTCTTCCGTCGCCTGTGACCCTTTCGTCATTCTTGACGTCCCTCACAGTCCTTACTTCTCCTTCGATCGTCCTGTGCGATCCCGGCTTCCGACCCTCGGATGTTATCAGCCTTACAACCGTTGTTATCACCTTTCTCGTTGCTGGCGTTCCATCGGGAAGACTGTCATCGGAGTTTTTGACAGATATATCGATGTCGCAGTTCTCCGCATGCGGTTCTATCAGACCAGCGGGCAACTGTAGAATATGTTCCTCGATTTCCGCACGCACGATTTCCTCCCTCGTCCTTGCTTCCGTCTCTTTTCCATTAACCAGAGTGAGTTCTGTGATCGGCATGATGTAAACGGTAGTTAGGACCTTTCTTCTTATCGACGACCCATCGTCTAGGTCTTTCTGATCTTCAGCTGTCGTCGTCTGTGCCCTCAGTTCTCCTTTTACCGTTTTATGCGTAACTTCTTTAGCGGTTGGTACTCTTCCTGGTGACGATAAGCTCTTTTGAGAGATGACGGTCGTTGTGATCGTCTTCTTGATGGGCAATCCATCGGGTGAGATCTCTTCGGAACACTTCACTGAGACGCTGCTGTCGGTTGTCTTATCGTCGTACGGCTCTTTCACGGATGGAAGCAGTTCGAGAATGTCAGCTTCTATCTCCGTGCTAACCAATTGCTCTTTCGTCTTGGCATCTGTCTCGACTCCATCAACGACCACTGTTTCTGTGACAGATTTTATATTTTCCGTGGTAGTCACCTTGCTCGTGACTCGAGTACCATCATCCTTAGTCTCCTGCCTTTGTTCAACCCTGACATGTGGCTGGACGGGTCCTTCGGAAACCCTTTTGCCTGCTTCTTTCGACTTGTCAGGCTTTTCGTAGTCTGGCTTCAGTTGTACAGTTATCTTGACGACTTTCTTGTTGGCTACAATTCCATCAGGTAGCTGTTCTTGAGAATTAGTGACGGAAATGTCCGTGTCACAGTTGCTGGCGTATGGCTCGACAACACCACATGGTAGTTCGAGTATGTGTTCTTCTTTGTCCACTCCGACAATGACTTCTTTGGAATGGCGATCGATTTCCTTGCCATTCATAAAAACAATCTCTGTCACCGGCTTGACGAATGTTGTTGTGATAAGCTTCCGTTTCAAAGTTACCCCGTTGGGTAAGTTTTCTTGGTCCTCTGCTACCTTAGTCCTGGACTCGATCTCACCTTCAACTAACTTGGTTGTCTGACCATCCGCTAACATTGTGCCTTGCATATCAAGTTTCCAGCCGGTTGCCTGGCCTTCGCCTAACTTGGTGGTTTGCATATCGGGTTTACTGCCGGTTCTAATGGCTTCTTCTAAGCCAGCTACAGGCTGGAACTCTTTCTTCAAGGTGACAATCATCTGTACAACCTTCTTTGCAACGGGTGATCCATCCGGAAGGGCATAGTCGAAATTGTCGACCATTATTTCCGTGTTACAGTTCTCCGCGAACGGCATGATGATGCCTGCGGGCAATTCCAAGATGCACTCGTCAATCACGGTTTTGATGATTACCTCTCTTACCTGAGAGTCTGGGGCCGACCCCTCGTTGAGAATCACCTCGGTTATGGGCCTGAAATGAACGGTCGTCACGACCTTCTCTTTCCTTATGACGCCGTTATCCAAGTTCCTCTGATCTTCCGTAACTGTCGTTCGAGACTGTATCGGACCTTCAATTGCCTCAGGTGCAGATGGACCAATCTTTTGGTCTGTGGTGCCTGGTTTCGGTTGTTCAATGGTCGCAACTGTTTTAATAACCTTTCTCTTTATCGGAGATCCGTCGGGAGACGCATCTTCGAAATCCTTCACAGTTGTTTTTGTTTGAATATTGCTGCCACCAACGTCCTTCACTCCGGGCGGAAGCTGTAGGATGTTTTCCTCGATTTCTGTCAGAATCAGTTTCTCTTCACGAAGATGCGAACTGGTTTCGACTCCGTTCACCACAACGACTTCTAGGATCGGTTTGATGTGCCTTGTGGTGGTCACTTTTCGTCTGATGGTGCTACCGTCTCCAAGCTTTTTCTCATCTTTGAACAGCTTTGGTCTCAGCTCCACGGGTCCTTCAATGATTTTCGTTCTTGTCGCTCCCGACACGACCTCTTTTCTGATTTGAACAACAATCCTTACAAGACGTTTCTTGGCTAGCGTTCCATCGGGAAGGGTTACCTGAGAGTTTTCAAATGAGATATCCGATTCGCAGTTGCTAGCGTCTGGTTCAATCACTCCAGGCGATAACTGCAATACTGTTTCATCTATGATGGTATCTACAAGTTCATCTCTCGTTCGCGAATCTGTCGGAACATCGTCGACAAGCGTTATTTCCGTGATCGCCTTGAAGAACTGCGTAGTGATCACCTTCTGCCTGACAACAGTGCCATCGAACAACGTCTGCTCGTCCTCCTTTGTAGTCGATTTTGGTATAATCTCGCCCTCCACCACTTGGTGTGAGATCCTCTGTTTTCCAGTGCCCTGCAGGCCATCCTGTCCTGCCAACGTTGGGTCGATGAGCCGCACAGTCATCCTTATGACTTTCTTTGGGACCGAGAGGTTCTCTGGCAACATCATTCTCGTGTTTTCAACCGTCATGTCGATGTCACAGTTAGCGGCGAATGGTTCGATTGTACCACACGGTAAGTCGAGAACGATTTGTTTTACGTCCCCGCTGACCAGTTCTTCCTTTGTGGTCGATTCGGGAGGACAGTTGTCGACCAGAATTACTTCGGTCACTGGTTTCACGTACCTTGTTGTTATTTCTTTCTGCTTGATGGTTCTTCCATCATCTAGATTCTTCTGGTCCTCCTTCACCTCTGATTTTGCTTCAACAGGTCCTTCCAGTATTCTCTGAGTGATGTCCGGAACTTCAGATACGTCCTGAGGCCAGAGACTCGCCTCCTTTTCTGTCTCCGGCGGTTTTCTTACCACAGAAGCGATTGTCTCGATGACTTCCTTATTTACAGGCACACCACCTGGCAGCGTTTCATGGAGTCTCTTCAACGATGTTTCTGTCCTGACACCTTCCTCATTTGGATCGGTCACACCTGGCGGAAGCTTCAGAATATTCTCAACAATGTCGACTCCGACGACATGTTCCCGCAAAGTAGTTCTCGTCTCTCTTCCGTTGGCCGTGGTAATGAGAATACTGGGTCTCGAGTGAGTCGTGGTAATTACTTTACGCTTGATGACCGTACCATCGTTTGTCTTGTCTTCATCCTCTTTGATATCTGTTTGAGTTGTTGTCTCACCATCCACAATTCTTATCTCTTCCCCTGGCTTTGTAGGCACAAGTTTTCCTGACGTCAACTGCTGTGCCTCTTCCGCCAACAAGGAAGGCTCTTTCAGTTGTACAATAATCTTTGTGACAGTTTTCCTTGCGAAATTGCCATCCGGCAGTGCCACGTCCGAAGTATTGACAGAAATGTCCGATTCACAGTTGCTGGCGTTCGGTTCTATCACGCCTGCCGGCAGCTGCAGAATATTTTCTTCGATCTCCGTCTTGACAAGCTCTTCTCGATCCTTTGTCTCAATTGTCAGACCATCCGAACTGATGATCTCAGTGATTGACTTTATGTATTTGGTGGTGATGATCTTATGCTTGGCCGTAGCGCCGTCTTCAAGATTCTCCTTGAATTCCTGCACTGTTGACCTCGTTTCGATTGCTCCCTCAACGATTCTTCGGTCAACCTGAGGAAACGAGTCATCTGCCGACGGCCTAAGCTTCACAGTCATCTTTGTGGTCTTTCTCGTGCTCAGTATATTTTCCGGTGTCACGTCTTCCACCTTATCAACAGATATGTCTATATCACAGTTCTTTGCGCTTGGTTCGATCCTACCGCAGGGCAATTCTAAGACGTGTTCCTTAACATCCGAAGAAACGGTTTCCTCTCTGGTAGTAGACTCCGGAGGATGTCCTTTGGCGAATTTCACTTCTGTGACTGGTTTCACCTGTCTGGTAGTTGTCACTTTTCGCTTGATTGCAGTTCCATCTTCCAAATTATCCTGGAACTCGACAACCTCTGACTGTGGCCTAACGTCACCTTCAATCACCCTGTGGACGATACTTGGCTGTTCAAAGTCACCTGCCGGTGGGCTCTTAAGTAACGTTGCAACCGTTTTCACGACTCTTTTCTTCACTGGCACGCCGCCTGGCAAAGACTCTTCTGTCACGTTTACTGAAGTTTCGCTTTCGGTATATCTGCTGTCGAGTTCAGTAACTCCCGGAGGCAGCTCTAAGATGTTTTCGATAATTTCAACGTTTACCACATTCTCTCTCAGCAATCGTTTCGTCTCCTTTCCGGTTTCTATGGTTACCTCCGAAACAGGCTTAAAATAAGTCACGGTAACTACATTGCGTTGTACAATGCCACCCGCGTCTGATGTCTCTCTGTGTTGTTTTGATTCTGTTCTTGACTGAACTGGACCTTCTACGATGTTCTTTGATGCCTCCAAATCAGCAAGTGCTTGATGCTTCTTAGCATCTCTCAATGGATAAACTCCATGTCCTCCAGCATCCTGCAAATCGCCCTTTAGTTTAACCACCATCGTGATAAGAGCTTTCTTGGCCAACGTGCCATCTTTAAGTAAAACTTCAAACGAGTCCACCGATAAATCTGCTACACAGTTAGCAGCATTAGGCTCGATGATGCCACACGGCAGCCTCAAGACGTTCTCTTCAATGTCTGTGCCAATGATCTCTTCTCTGTGCTTCGTTTCAAGAGGCTGTCCGTCTTGGAGTGTTATCTCGGTGATTGGCCTGATATGCCTGGTGGTGATAATTTTGCGTCTCACGGTTCCTCCATCATCCAGAGCCTCCTGATCCTCTGCCACCACAGATTTCGATTGTATTTCGCCTTCCACTATCTTACGAGTAACTTCCGAAGGCTTGTCCGTTCTCTTTGGCGTATTAGCGTCAGCCTTAATACTTCCAACTGGTTGTAACTGAATGACTACTTTAGTAGTTTTCTTCTTTGCTGGAGTACCATCTGGCAGCGTGATTTCTGATTTCTGCACAGAAATGTCCTTGTTGCAATTGCTCTCGTTTGGTTCAATTACTCCGCAAGGTAGATCGAAGATGTTTTCGCTGACTTCTGCATCCACGATCTCCTCCCTTGTGGTTGATTCCGGTGGACCATCGTTTGTAAGTCGAACCTCCGTTATTGGTTTAACGTACTTTGTAGTCACCACCACTTGCCTCACTGTTCTGCCATCGCCAAGATTCTTTTCGTCTTCTTCCACCTCCCTCTTCGGCTCAATTTCACCCTCGATAACTTTTAGAATAACACCCGGTATTTCATTAGGCTCTTCGTAGGCCGTTACCTCGGACTCGGCCAACAGGCTTGCGGTTGTTCTCACAATCTTCTTTACGAGAGGCACTCCCTCCGGCAGAGTCTCCATTGAGGACGTCACTGTCGTGTCAGTTCTAATGTCACTTCTGTCGATATCTGTAACTCCAGGAGGCAGTTCCAGAATGTTCTCCACAATGTCCTTGCTATCCAGTTCCTCTCTGAGTTTGGTCCTTCTCTCTATACCTCCAACCTTTGAGAGTTTCAGAATGGATTTCACATATGTTGTTGTAACTATTCTGTATTTCACCAAACTTCCATCGTTTTCGTTAACCTCATATTCTTTCACTTCCGTCCTCGACTCGATTGGTCCTTCAATTATATCTCCCTGCTCCGTCTCTGATTTCCTGCTGACTCTACCTTTTCCAGGAGAAATCTTTCTGCCTGGCTTCCACTTCTTCTTTCGGAGTCTTTCTCTTGGCGGTTTCTTTGCATCTCTCAACCTAACAATCATTCTTGTTACCGTTTTGTTTGCAGCGATTCCATCGGGCAGAGGAACCAGAGACTTGTCAACTGTAACATCAATATCGCAGTTGCTGGCATTGGGCTCAATGATTCCAGCTGGCAGCTGCATGATGTTCTCATCTATATCCGTTCCGACATGTTCTTCTCTGTGCTTTTCCTCCGTTGGTACTCCATCTACATTAACTATTTCTGTGATTGGTTTGAAGTATGTGGTTGTTACGACTCTGTGTGTCACGGTGCTGCCATCGGCAAGGCTCCGCTGCGACTGATCCACCTCAGATCTTGTGTCTACTTCCCCTTCAAGTACTATTCTTGTTACTTTAGGTTCGCCTGATCTCTTTGCAAAGGTTACGGGCACAATGTGCTCTGTCTCTTCTGGAACTGCCAGTGATGGTCTGAGCTGAACGACCATTCTTGTTGTTCTCTTTTTAGCTGGTGTTCCCTCGGGCAAAGTCACTTCGGACTCGCTGACCGTAATATCTCGGTCACAGTTGCTGGCAAACGGGTCAATCACGCCGCACGGAAGCTCCAAAATATTTTCAGACACGTCCGCACCTTGAATTTCTTCTCTGGTCATCGATTCTGGTGGAGAACCACTGACAAGTTTGACTTCTGTAATCGGTTTCACATATCTTGTGGTAACAACTGTTTGTTTGATTGTTGTACCGTCATTCAAATTCTGCTCATCTTCTTCAACTTCCGTCCTGGACTCAATTTCCCCTTCAATCACCTTGTGAGTAACGTCAGAAGGAATTCTTCCAGGTTCTTTCGCCACAGCAGCTAATTCCTGGCTCGTCAGAAGAGTTGCAACTGTTCTAACGACTTTCTTCACAACGGGTATTCCCTCCGGTAAACTTTCGTCAGAACTCGTAACAGTAGTCTCCGTCTTAACACCTCTACTGTTGACATCCGGCACTCCAGGAGGCAATTCAAGGATGTTCTCCATAATTTCCTTGCTATCCAGTTCCTCTCTCAGTTTTGTCTTTCTCTCTACGCCTCCCACTCTTGTGAGTTTTAGAATTGTTCTCACATAGGTTGTGGTAACCACTCTGTATTTCAGTAATCCTCCATCTTTTGCCTTCAATTCATACTCTTTGACTTCCGTACGCGACTCCAATGGGCCTTCAATAATATCGGGATCAGTAACCTCAGGCAGGTCCTTGCCATTTGCAACAGCCTTACCTCCTCTAGACTTTCGCTTGCGTTTCTGACGCTTCGCCCTTGGCGGCATGGAAGGATCCCTTAGCTTGACAACTGTTGTAATCAGTGTCTTATTTGCAAGGCTTCCATCCGGTAGAGTAACTTCAGACTTTTCAACAGTTACATCAATATCGCAGTTGGTAGAATTAGGTTCGATGACCCCAGCAGGTAACTGCAAGACATTCTCTTCAATATCTGTACCAACAAGTTCTTCCCAGCGTTTAGTCGAGACCGGGACTTTGTCTTGGCTGACAGTGTCAGTAAAAGGCTTGAAATATCTGACAGTGACAGTCTTGCGTAACACAGTACTTCCGTCATCATGAGTCTCTTTATCTTCTGCCATTACAATTCTGGATATGACGTCACCTTCCAGTAATTTCTTTGTAATCTTTGGAATCTTTCCATCGCCGTCTTTGGACGGCTTCAGTGCTACAGTTGTTCGTGTCGTCTTCTTGTTGGCCGGAATGTTATCAGGCAGGGTTACTTCGGAGTCTTTACTAGACACATCTGTCTCACAGTTCTCCCCGTATGGTTCAATAACTCCACACGGTAGTTCCAGAATGTTTTCACTGACATCAGCTTTCAATACTTCTTCTTTGGTGGTTGATTCGGGAGGCAATCCTGCCACAAGTTTTACTTCTGTAGTAGGTTTTACATACTTCGTTGTTATCACATTTTGTTTGATAGTTGTGCCATCTGGCAGATTCTGCTCATCTTCTTCAACTTCAGTTCTTGGCTCAATATCGCCTTCCACCACTTTATAAACAACTTCGGGTATTTCTTCAACTTCTTCAGTGATTGCTGGCAATTCACTTTGTTTCAAGAGAGTAGCAGTGGTTCTCACAACTTTCTTCGCTACAGGCACTCCATCCGGCAAACACTCTTTTGATGATGACACGCTGGTATCAGTCTTAACATCCCTTCTGTTGATATCTTTAACTCCAGGAGGGAGTTCGAGGATGTTCTCCACAATTTCCTTGCTGTCCAATTCCTCTCGCAGTTTTGTCCTTCTCTCTACGCCTCCAACAGTTGAGACCTTCAGAATGGTCTTAACATTTGATGTTGTAACCACTCTGTATTTCACTAGTCCACCATCATTTGCTTTCACTTCATATTCCTTGACTTCTGTTCTTGCTTCAACTGGACCCTCGATTATGTCCTGCTGGTCATCAGTTACTCTTCCGACAGCACCCTTCTGAGCACTTTTCTTACTTGGTATAAATTTTCTCTTCTTACCTTTCTCTCTGGGCAGTTTGAAAGGATCCTGTAAACTGACAACAGTTTTTATCGTTGTCTTATTTGCGAGACTTCCATCCGGCAGAGTCACTTGAGACTTATCGGCAGTAACGTTGATATCACAGTTACTTGAATTCGGTTCAATCACTCCAACTGGCAGCTGCAAGATAGTCTCTTCAATATCTGTACCAACAAGTTTCTCCCACCGTTTAGTCTGCGTCGGTATGCCGTCAGTGCTTGTTATTTCGGCAACTGGTTTAATATGCTTTGTGGTGGTGACCTTCCGCCAGATTGTGCCACCATCGTTCAAATCTTCTTTGTCTTCAACCACTGATGACTTTGATTCTATATCACCTTCAATAATTTTCTTAGTGACCGTTGGAACCTTTTCTCCTGTTGGAGACTTCAGAGTAATGGCCGTCCTTGCTGCCTTAGCCGGCTCTGTTGATGGAGGCAGGAGAGTTACAGCCATTCTGGTGGTCTTCGCCTTGGCTGGCACATTGTCAGGCAAAATCACTTCAGACTCTGTTACAGAAACCTTTGCTTGACAGTTATCTCCATATGGTTCAATTATGCCACATGGTAATTCAAGAATATTTTCACTCACTTCGGCATTGACAACTATTTCCTTCGTTGTTGATTCAGGTGGAGAACCCTTCACCAGTTTGACTTCAGTGATGGGTTTAACAAACCTTGTCGTCGTCTTGTTCTGTCTGACTGTTGTGCCATCGTCTAAAGTCTGTTCATCTTCTTCGTATTCAACTCTTGGCTCAATTTCGCCTTCGATAGACTTATAAACCACATCTGGTATCTTGTCTGCCTCACCACTGAACTGTGGTATTTCATTCCTTCCCAACAGAGAGGCAGTTGTTTTCACAACTTTCTTCGTCACAGGCACTCCATCTGGAAAAGTTTCCGATGTAGATGTCACTGTTGTATCAGTCTTGATGTCTCTTCTGTTCACATCTGTGACTCCTGGAGGAAGTTCGAGAATGTTCTCTACAATTTCTTTGCTATCCAGTTCCTCTCTCAGTTTTGTCCTTTTTTCCACTCCTCCTACCTTCGAGACTTTTATAATAGATTTGACAAATGATGTTGTCACAACATGGTATTTCAGCAATCCCCCACTGCTAGACTTCACTTCATAGTCTTGCACTTCTGATCTTGACTCAATCGGTCCTTCAATTACATCTTCTTCCAAGTCTGGTTCATCTTTACGAGGAACCTTTCTGCCAGGCTTCCATTTTCTTTTCAGCAGTTTTCCTCGTCGTGGTTTCTTTGGATCTCTCAAACTAACAACCGTCATGATCACTGTTTTGTTTGCAGGACTTCCATCTGGAAGAGTAACTTGAGATTTGTCAACAGATACATCAATATCGCAGTTGCTTGCACTTGGTTCAATGACTCCTGCAGGAAGTGTCAATATATTTTCTTCAATGTCCGTTCCAACAAGTTCCTCCAACCGCCTTGTATGTGTTGGAATGCCATCCGTGCATGTTACTTCGGTAATCGGTTTGATGTACTTTGTGGTGGTAATCTTTCGCCAGACAGTTCCACCATCATTCAGATCTTCTTTATCTTCGGAAATGGATGATTTAGATTCTATTTCACCTTCTATTAGTTTTTTAGATACCCTTGGAATTCTTTCTCCCGACGGAGTTTTCAGAGTTACGATCATTTTTGTTGTCTTCTTTTTTGCAGGTACATTTTCTGGCACAGTTATTTCTGAGTCTGCAACAGAAATATCTGTTTCACAGTTTTCTCCATATGGTTCGATAACACCAGAAGGCAATTCAAGAATGTTTTCGCTAACTTCGACTTTCACAACTTCCTCCTTGGTCGTCGATTCAGGTGGTTGCCCCTTAACAAATTTCACTTCTGTGATAGGTTTAACATACCTAGTGGTAATTATCATTTGTGCAATAGTTGTACCATCATTCAGGTTCTCTTCATCCTCCTCTGTTTTTGTTCTTGGTTCAATTTCACCTTCGATCACCTTATGCATTACTTCAGGTACATGCCCTGAATCTTTTGGAATTTGCGCTAATTCTTCTTTTGAAAGAAGACTTGCAACGGTCCTTACAAGTATTTTCTTAACGGGTACTCCTTCGGGCAAAGTCTCTGCCGAAGATGAAACTGTGGTATCTGTCTTTATGTCTCTCCTGTTGATATCTGTGACTCCTGGAGGCAATTCAAGTACGTTCTCGACGATTTCTTTACTAACCAACTCCTCTCTCAGTTTGGTCTTGATCTCCGTGCCTCCAACTTTTGACACCTTCAGGATTGATCTTATGTTAGTTGTTGTAACTACTCTGCATATCAAATTTCCCTCTGTTCGTTTCACCTCAAATTCCTTTACCTCAGTCCTCGATTCAACCGGACCTTCAATTGTGTCGCGATCTTCGGATTCAGCATCCGGTGTGCCTTTGCCGTGAGGCTTCCGCTTCCTTCGTTTTTCTTTCGGCGGTTTTGAAGGATCTCTCAGACTGACAAGCATTTTAGTCGTAGTTTTACTAGCGAGATGACCATCAGGCAAAGTAACCTGCGTCTTATCAACAGAGACCTCAATATCACAGTTGCTGGAATTTGGTTCTATAACACCGGCTGGTAGTTGCAGAATGTTTTCTTCAATATCAGTGGCAACAAGCTCCTCCCAGTGATTTTCCTGAGGAGGCTTGCCCTGTTTGCTGATCACCTCGGTGATTGGCTTTATGTGCCTCGTAGTTATGATTTTTCGCTTTATTATGCCTCCATCGCTGAGACCTTGCTTGTCTTCACTAACGGTTGATCTCCTCTCGATGTCACCTTCAATCAGCTTTCGACTGTCTTTCGGCCTTGCCTCTCTTGCTTTTGCCTGAGCCTCTGCCTCCCGTTTACCATCTACTGGAAGCTTTACAGTTATCTTTGTCGTCTTCTTCTTAGCTTCAACGCCTTCAGGCAACAGAGCTTTCGAGTGCGTAAGCATAATCTCGGCATCACAGTTTGACGCATTAGGAGCGACGACTCCGTAGTCGAGTTCAAGAATATTCTCTTTAATTTCGGCATCAACAATCTCTTCCCGCTTCTGGAACTCTGGAGGCATTCCGTTGGCCAGGGTTATTTCAAAAATTGGCTTAATATACCTCGTAGTTACAATCTTTCGCTTTCTGATAGCCCCAGCGTCTAACTTCTCCTCATCCTCAACAACATCGACTTTTGGTTCAATATCCCCTTCAACGATTCTACGAATAACGTCATCGCTTGTGAGGTCTTCTGTTGATTTTGATGTTGAAGTCTTGCCCTTCCGTTTAGCAGGAACCGGTTTCTGCTCGTTCGCCGCAATATTTTCGTCAATCACCTCAGCAGTGGTCTTAATAACTTTCTTTTTAGCTACTTTTCCATTTGGCAGCGTTTCTTCACTCTTTGTCAGAATTGTTTTAGTTGTTATATTCTTTCCATTTGGTTCCGTTACTCCAGGTGGAAGTTCAAGGACGTTTTCCACCACATCCATTCCAACTACCTCTTCTCGTATTAGCCTTGACTTTGGCGGACCGTCACCAGTTGTCACTTCTCGAATTGGATTCAAGAACGTGGTTGTAACTACTTTCCGCCTTACAGTGCCACCGTTGTTCAGCTTTCCCTCGGACTGGCGTGTCTCTGTTTTGGAAGTAATTGGACCTTCAACTATACTTGTACCCGTATCGGACTCCTCAGGTTTAGGAGTAACTGCCATTGTAACTAACGCCTTCTTTGCTACGACACCCTCCTCCATTGGCAGCTCTGAGTTTTCAAGCGATATCGTTGTGTTGCAGTTAGCACCGTACGGTTCAATCACGCCGGCCGAGAGCTCCAAGATGTTTTCATCAACTTCGGCTTTAAAAAATTCCTCATGCGTTACCGGATGCGAGGGAACGCCATCGACAAACGTTACCTCGGTTATAGGTTTGAAATGCTTGGTGTTGACAAGCTTGCGTTTCCGCGTTTTTCTGCCGCTGTCGAGGTTTTCCTGATCTTCGAGTACCTCGGAGGTAGATCTGATGTCGCCCTCCGTCCTTTGAACAGAGATCTGCTTCTCCGGTACCTTCTTCAGGAAAACAATCATCCTGACCGTTCTCTTCTTTCCTGGCGTGCCGTCGGGCATCACAAATTCCGACGTCTGTATGGATATGTCGGTGTCGCAGTTGTCTGCGTTCGGTGCAATCACTCCCGACGGCAGTTCCAGTATGTTCTCCTCGATGCTGGTGTTATCCAGCACTTCTCTGCACTTACGATCCGTCTCCACTCCATCTGTGAAGGTGATTTCAGTTATGGGCTTGAAATAGCTGGTCGTAACTACCTTTAGCTTTTCCGTCACACCGTCGTCTCGCGTCTTCTGGCTTTCTTCCGTCTTTGACCTCGGAATAAGTTCGCCTTCCACAACTTCGTGTGTGACTTTCGGACCCGTGACCTTCGGTTCCAGTTTGGATTCTCGCGGCGTAACTGTCGGCTTCAGACGACCGACCGTTCTAACGGTCTTCTTCTTTACCAGAGAACCGTCTGGTAGCGTGCTCTCGAGTAGTTTCTCCGAAGTTTCCGTCTGGATGTTGGTGCTCAAGAGACTTGCCACGCCAGCAGGTAACTCAACGATGTGTTCTTCAATCTCTGTCAGAAGAAGCTGCTCCTTAGTCTGCGAATCGGTCGGTATGTCGTCTGTAAGCGTGACCTCTGTGATGGTCTTCACGTGCTTCGTTGTTGTAATTCTTTCTTTCACAGTCGACCCATCGGGGTTCTTGTGTTCCTTGTCCTTGGAATCCTTCACTAACCTCGTTCCACCGTCGACAGTCTTGTGCGTTATCACCGGTTCTTTCTTCGAGGCACCCAAGGGGACAGCGGATGATACACTAACTAAAATTCATTAAATATCTAAGTTAAATGTTGGCATGCAAAACATTTATGAAGGAACAGTAAACTAAAATTACGATTCCCTCATAAAAGCTGATATTATATACCTGTGCATCACACTATATAATTAAGCAGACTATTCAAGATATGATCATTCCTTCATTCAGTCTTTTGGGACACTGCTACAGCAACCCTACAGTCATTTTCACACAAGATATCCCAGTCAAGACCTGATAAAAGAAGTACTATACCCCCACCTGAAATAGCTGCAAACTTACAAAATACCAGGACATACTTTGAATAATAGAGGTTCATTAGACAACAAATTAATATTATGACTTAACTCCCACTTAAAATGTTCCAGAACAGAAAATGACTTGCCTGCTGGTTCTTTCACATCAGGTTTCGTCAAGATTCGAGGCCCGTAGTTGGTTGGTTTTGCAAAGCTGCTGTAGGCGTTTTCGTCTTGAATTAAATCTATTTTAATCGGACTTGTCCCCAAAACAATTTCTGGTATGCTGGGCTCTGAAACCGAACATAGAATGCAACTGTTTCACATACCAACTCAAATACACATGCAATACAGTCTAACAGTAAAGACACCTACCTGTACTGCACTAGGTCTTACAATGCTCCAACCTAATTCTATCTGCAGATTTATAATACCAGTGCCAGAACATAAATTATTGTCTATTATGCATCTGGACAAAGACACGACAGCTCTTAGGCAAACGCTTAGCACAGCAATGCAAAGTAATTGGACATTTAAATAACAGTGCTCAAATGGAAAACCAACCTGTATAACATTCACTGTCATTATAAAGGAAGATATGACATCAGTCGGCAAAAGCAGTGCACGGTAAGCTGAAAGAGTCACCATTGGCATGCACACACTCAGTCATACACGCACACACACAGGGGCGTAACTTTGGTCTCAAAAGTGGGAGGTACAAATTTATTCTCCGAGATTACGTTGGTCTAAAAAGTGGGGGGTACAATGTATTCTCCAAGTTTACACTAGTAGAAAAGTTGGGGTATAATAAAATTGCTTCTTTTGTGGCATATTTTACATCAGAAAGCTTCAAAATGTACATTTAAAAAATATGGAATATTTTGTTCTTATTTGTTTGAAAAAAGTGGGAGCTACGATACCCCCCACATTAAAAAGTAGGGGTACATGTACCCCTTGTACCCACCACAAATTACACCTATACACACACACACATTGAACCAAACAAAGGTACCGAAGGCATACCAGTCTCATCTGGTCTCAAGAGTATTATGTCAAGGTGTCTACAGAGTGGCTTGAGGTGGACTCAAACCTGCAACCCTCTATCTATGTCTGTGAGGTATTTAACTACACCCCACAGCATGACTATCTTTTCAAGATATTCTGAGAACCAGCAAGTAACAGTTGGCTAATGTCATTCAGTCGAACTCTGAAGAACCAGATTAAGGGTGTATCTGAACGTTTTTGAATGGCTTACTGATCAAACTCTTTTTGAAGAGACTTCCTACCTTGCTTCTTTATTCTCCCGTTTTGGTCACCCATGGAATAATCGGGTTCGCTCTCAAGATCACTTGCATTCTCCTCGAATTTCTACGAAAGCGTAAAAAGCAGAACGTTAGTAAGAAAGAACACTTCAGTCGTGATTACACTGTTGGAAACTTATTACATTATTTTTTAGCTGCTGGAAGTAAAAGTTATTCCATGGTCTCTCTTCTTATATATCTTGAAACTCAAACAAAACTGCTGACACCCTTTATCCATATAGTTCAATGATCCGCGCCACAGAAGTACACCATGATTGACAAAAGGGTGTTCTAGCGTGGGGTACGGTATTGTAATGGTGAAGGTCGCCGCCTTGCAACCGAAGGGTTGCGGGTTCGAATCCCACCCGCCGCGTAAGGACCTTGAGC
>JAQFXW010000255.1:0-20880 GCA_034693945.1 Dendrobaena attemsi | reverse complement strand
GTAAGCAGTTGAAACTGTGAGTCTTGAAGTCTTCTTTGTTCATTTATTTAAGCAGAAATGCTGCAAAATAGTGAGGGATCGCGTTCCCTCCCTGGAAAAAGTGCGGGAATGGTGTTCCCCCGCGTTCCCGCCCCACTACACTACTGCCCCTAACCCTTACAACTACTGGCCCCATAGCTGTTGCCCATCGATGAGAGAAGACTGTTTTTACAGCATTAGTTCCTGCCACTCTATCAGAGCTGATATTCATGATAAGGGATGATTATGATGATGGCTTATCGTAGGACAGCAGTAGTTTAGCCATGCAATCTGATCCTGCCGATGGTCATCAATTTCAAAGCCAAGAGTGAGAGATTGAGTGAATGTAATCGTAATCGTAATCTCGAAACTTCTAGAGCGCTCACGGAGGCCAAGCGCAAAGCACCAGCCAATTGTCGAGCGCTGCGCCAAATCATAAGGGTTGTCCAGAGGCAAGTTCGTGGTGGTCAGAGGTCGGATTTCCAGGAGGTCAGAGGTCAGTGGCAGCAATCGTTGTCAGTTATTATAGGCCTACTTTCAATTAGTAACCTCTTGTAAATGGCAACTTTCGTCGACAAATGCCTGTTTTGTTACTGCTGATTAGAGGCAGTGACGGATTCAAAATTTCTTGCCTGGAGCCTGGAGGGAAAGAGTTCATTCTGAGGGGCGTCACGTTTTAGGAAAATCTCGCAAATAACTAAATTCAAGCGCTCTTAGATTAGCAATATTTGTGGAACAGTTGAATAATTGGACCTATTGCCGACCGAATAGAGCCAAACAGTGACCATGTTGTTACAGCAAACAGGTCTGGTCTGGGGATCCGGACTATGACCAAGATGGGCGCGTGGTCGGTTGCCCTAGGCCTATAGGTAAATTTACCACTGATCAGAGGAAGTGATCACTGATTCAAGGTCAGCTAAAAATTGGCCATTATAAATTATTCCATTAATCAATCATATAAAGTTTTTGTAAAATATTGTTTGTGTTCAAATTATTTGATGAAGTAGCTGTGTTTATTCTATAGGTTTTGTGGCCTGTGTTTTAATACTGTTTAGGCTGGCAATCATCTTGAACAACAAGAAGGCATTAACGGAATCATTTCTTAAACAATCAGAGACTTTTGCTGACAGGTTTGAGTTCTGGGCAGAAAAGAATGTCAGCAATCCCGATTTAAGAGGTAGTCTATACCTATTATTCAATATTAGCCTTTTGTATTGCATTGATGGGTAATATGAGTAGGCCTAATTTATTTGTGTTACGCGCAAATTCTTGCAAATTATCCTTCTCATTCATTCATAATAATGATAGAATAATAATATTACGTTTATTAATATTCACAATGACAAACCGAATTATGATTAGGGCCTATAGAGATACATGTAGTAGAATGCGCGATACAGGTTATTACAGGAGTCGAATTTAACCTATGGCGGCCACGCAGGGCGCCGCATGCATTCTACGTCTCTATTTATAGCGGTACAACGCAATCAAGCAAATGAAGGATGGGTCTTCCTGAGGTAGTAGGGCGTTCTTTTCCTGACTTTGGTGGTATTGAACTCGGTTGGTCTGACCTCGCGCGAGCTCTTATCCAATACTCCAAGGCCCCTTCAGTCATTCATTCACTAATTTCATTGATATACAATCCACGTAGCACTGCTTCAAGGCGACAATTCAGAAGTGCCCTCTACTCCAGCGTTACTGTTAAAGCGAAGTGTTGAGCTGAGAACAGAACGGCTGGAATGGACCCTGGATCGCGAATACGTATCTCACAGGACTCCTACGCAAGATGGAGCGACCAAGGACATTCTGTAGGTCGTAGGACAATCATATTTCGGTTTTCCAACGTGATTGATCGCAATAATCGCATAATAGGCATTTACTACACACAAACTGAAGAAAATTCCGCCAGTAGGAACACCCTGTAGAAATAGGCATAAACATAAATTCCAAAAATGTGGTTAATGTAGATAGATAACGGAAAGAAGACAGCAGGACTCAAAACACAAGTTAAGAACACAAAAAGGATCTACACAAAATCAAAGACCGATTAAGGTCATTCTACATTATCTATGATATTATATTTAATTATCGCTTCTGCTTAGTCTACAAGACTGTACAGTATCTTTGCATTTGATTTGTCTCAAACTGTACAATCTGAAATGTGTTGATGGAACGCTAATAAACGGTTATTAATCACTGTTGCTTTGCAATTGTAGGTATAGTTTTCGCCAGATATAACGAGACTTTTAAGAAGTACCACAAGATATGTCTGTCAATACTAAAGGAATTTGGATTGGGAGACAATAGAGTTTCCGAGACTCGAATTCTTCCTGAAGTCGAATCAATGTTTAAGGAGATCGTAAAGACCAAAGGACAATCTTTTAATCCGAAATCGATGACTGTCCGTTCCAGTTCCAATGTAGTTCTCAGTATTCTTTTCAGTAAGCAATTCATGTCTGTGGAGAAAAACCGAGGATCACTGCTTCAGAATGCCAAAGACTATGCGGACAACTCGGATAACACAATGGACATAGCTCCCTTCGTGAGGTGGTTTCCCAGTTATAGAAAGAAGATCAGCACCTTTTCTCAAGGCAATACCGATATGCTAAGAGCCATAGAGGAGGGAATCGACGTTAGCAAAGCTGATAAGACTGAATATACATTCGTGCGGAGATTTCTGGAAATTGAGGGGCCTGCTTTTAATCATCAGGACCTTGTTTACATTCTGAGAGATCTGTGTTTGGCAAGCGTGGAGACGGTCTCTTCAGCGTTGCAATGGGCACTGATGGAATTAGCCAACCATAAAGACATTCAGCTTCGCCTTCAGAAGCAGATAGATGACGTCGTACCAAGAACCAGGTTTCCATTTCTCGATGATAAACCTCACCTGCCTTATGCAGAGGCTGTGATCCTAGAATTGCTCAGACGACATCCACCAGCGCTTTTCATGATACCACATGCCACATTGAAAGACGCAGAAGTGCTTGGATATTTCATTCCAAAAGGGTCTTTGGTCAGTATAGATTATATATAGGCCTATAGATTCACTAGTGAGACACCTTATTACATAGCGCCCTTTGTACGTTTGTCTTAAGAACCCTACATTGTATGGGCCTATACTGTGGAAAATTTGTTGTCCTGTACACAGGTGTATAGCCTAGGCCTAGGTCTAATGTTTCTGATACTAGAAAAGTCGCAAATGCTTGGCTTCAAAATCCACATTTATGCCAAATATAAAAAGTTCAATGAGTGCTTGACAACTAATGTCAATTTGAGTTTCTGTGTTATATTGAGGATGAACAATATATTATGCGAGAAGAGTAATCGTAAGAGCGTCCTACTCGTTTGGTGTTTGATGTTCTGATGTCGTCTCTCGTCGAATGTCGAAAATTCTTCGGCGGTCATAGAGCTCCTCGTCACGCTGGCTCATTTCTTTCTTCGATCTTTCGGCCTTCCACTTCGAATAGGCTCCCACTTGAACTTCATTTGCTGTCCAAAACAATTATACTGTTTAACCATATTATTATCCGTAACTCTATCGACTGATAGAGGCTGGGCTAGCTGCACAAAGCGCCATTCTGAGTAGATTCGTCGTCCAGTAGGCCTGTTCAATACCAAAGTCCTGATTACATAGCAAAACAGAGATTAAATGTGGTTAGAAACAACAGGGGCGTAGCCAGAAACTTATTTGGGGGGTTTAGAAATTTTTCTCTGTCTGCAAGTCACCGAAAAAGCTGATGACATTTTTTTTAGTCATTCACCACAATTTCGCAGATTTCGGGTCTATTTCTTCTCAGACTTTTCCATCCCTAATAATTTTGTACTAAACATTGGGGGGGGGGTACCTAAAAAATACATGGACAAAAATCATTTCGGGGGGTCTGAACTCGTAAAAACCCCTTTAAATACGCCCCTGGTTCGGAAGACGTCCAGTCTTTGTTAGAAGGACGTATGCATTGAATGAATGGTAATTTTAGTGCCAAATTAGTGGCATGTTGGATTGTGGATATGGACACGACTCAAAGTTTTCATTACTAGTATACTGTACATCATCTGATCTAGCTTCCAATAAATCTATCGAAGACAGAACTCAGTCGTCAAATGTCGACGCTAGTTTGCTGAAGACATCGTAAACACGAATGCAAGATGAAAAAAAGCTACGACATCCTTGTTTGAGTTTGATCTTTTTCTCGAAAGTTCGTCGTTTGATAATTCCATGAAAACAATGGGTTTTTTCAAAAACAAATTTTCCAGAATGTACATAAATGGTACATAAAATTCAAATATTTTAGGTTCTTGCAAACATCTACAGCACACACTTGGATGGGGTTGCATGGAAAGATCCGATGAACTTTGACCCCGAAAGATTTCTCGACAAAGATGGCAACGTTGTTGGTGGCGAAAAGCTTCTTCCGTTTGGACTGGGTATAACTATTAGGCCTATATATTACATTGCAATGTAAGAACATGCATAAATATTAGACCTATAATTAAATACATATAGGCCTAAGTGAATGGATTGGGCCTGTACTGGCGATATTATTATTTTATTAAAGTTGTTGTTATCATTGCTAAAGGTCTTCATTATTAATATTGCGTGTGTTAAAAACAATTTTGTAGGTCTAGTTACAATACAAACAATGGCAATAATAGATGGACGGATAGATGGATAGTTTAGTGGGCTGGGTGGATGCATGAGCGAGTCAGGTTGGATGAATAGATGGATGAATGGATTAATTGAATGATGCATGGATGGATTAATGCACGAATGAGCGGACGTTAGGATACGCGGTTTGACGAAATGATGGACGAACAAGTGATTGGATGTATAGATGATAGGGTTATTATGTGAATGGCTTCCACAAAACTCGCATGTGGGTTTTGGATGGATACATTGGATAGAGATGGAAACTTCGCGGGCAGTAGCTTGTCAGCTACAAAAGCCTAAGTCATTTTGAGCAGGACTGATCAGATTTGAGAGAATTAAGCAGATCCCTGACCTGATGTGGACCAAGACTACAGAAACATGAGTAGAAGAAGACTTGGGGTCCAACAATCTGCCCCTCATAGCACAGAAAAATCGAACACTGACCCATCATAGTCGTAACACGTTAGCAGAGTTTTGACATCTTTATTTGAGCTTCCTTCAATCCAGGGTAAATCGAAAACTTCTAAAGTGCAATAGAAACGAGTACTACCGCCATGCCATACTATACTTTTGTTACATTACTATCATGTAGGCTACGTACGTTGTCCTATAACTATTCTTGTCAAACGGACAATGTACTTTAGTACGTAGCCTTCGTGACATCTGGCCACAATGTAGGCTACTCTAGTCTAGAGTATACATCATGACAGGCATGACGTACTCTATGCAGATGATTTGTACCCTAGATTCATTCTTAAATTAATTAATTCATCCTGGACTTTTACATAGCGCTCTTCAAGAAACTACTCAGAAGCGCTACCAGCGACCAAAATAGAAAGATTTGCAGTGGAATGACCATGGAGGAGTACATGTATGCCCCCCATTTTGCAATTATTGTTCGTGATATCTGTGTGTATAGGAAAGCGTTCCTGTCCCGGAGAGATCATCGGTCGACAGAAGCTGTTCCTCTTCGTTACCAGTCTCGTCCAACGCTTCGATATTTTTCCACCGGAAGATCAGGACCAGATCAGAGTGACTCAAATCTCGGCCGGAACTATGCATCCGTCAGACTTCAAAGTCAGAATGATTCCGAGACAACAGTTGACCTAGCCTAGTTGCAGAATTAGAAACTCAACCGTTTCTGTCGATATATTCAACGGATCGCTTTAAGCAATGTCTACAGATGAAATTTAGACCGCTACAACATGTAGGCTATTGGATATTTATCGTTAGCAGTTTTGCTATTATCTGGGTTATTATACATGTAGAAACATGAAAATGCAAAGCATGCATATGTGACCCAAGGAATCAAAAGCAGTCACATGTCGGAAGATTAGATAGCTGCAGGGAAAAGGCAAAATAAATCATTTTTTGCTCATTTTCAGATATTAGTGGATATGGATACAAAAATATGTTTATCACATTTCTGATATGAGTGATATCTTACATTTGATGAAATTCATTGTTTTAATGAGTTTTCTCAGGATACTGTAAAGGATATCGTTCTATTCTTCATTGTAAAATAAACGTATATTTAAGGCATTGCACAATTATAAATTAAAAACTACTGAAGAGAAAACGATTAAATTTCCAGTGAGTATTGGTATTGCTATATTCTCAAACTGTGCCAAGTTTCATTAGGTTCTATGGATGTTTACTATAGCATTGTCCATTTCATATGTCCAGATGAGTCATTGTAATAGGTCTAAACTTTAAATGCGTTTTTCTTGAATTAACGATTTTCCAGAAGTCGTCACATAATCGTTCACAACTTTGTCAAGAAGTATGATAGGAACACAGTTTTTTGTATCATTGTAAAGTAGACACTTTGACCCTTAAGCAAATATATAAAACTCATATTATGCTATTTCCGACATGTGATCCATTTTGATCCCTTGGGTCACATATGCGGGGTGCATTTAGGGGGGTTTACGGGTTCAAACCCCTCCCCGAAATAATTTTTGTCCATGTATTTTTTTTATTTTTTTTAAGTAACCCCCCGAAATGTTGAGTAAAAATTGTTTAGGGATGGAGAAGTCAATGGAAAAGTCAATTTGGCAAAAAAAATCCGAGAAATAGACCCGAAATCTGTGAAATTGTGGTGAATGACAAAAAAAGCTTTTTCGGTGACTTGGAAAGCATAAATTTCGACATTTGGGGCGAATGACTAAAAAAAGGACATCAGCTTCTTTGGTGACTTGCAGAGCAAAAATGTCTAAACCCCTTGAAATCAGTTTCTGGCTACGCCTCTGCACATATGTATTATACAACTTTCTATAGATACATCCATACATACAAATATGCGGTACCTCCATAATAACGACCTTTAGAGAGAGAAAAAGCTTAGGCCTACTCACAATGATATGCTGCGAAATTATGGTTGATACCTCGCAGTCGCAACCTCTATTGAAATAGAACCAATGCCATGGAGGGTGATCTAGACCTACATGCAACAAACTGAAACGCTAGTTATATTTCCCCATCACCAAATGTTTTGTATCGATTGACTATCAGAGAAAATCATATTTAATCTTCAGCTTATTTGTGTGTTTTTGTGCTTTGGGTCAATGTATATGGGCTACATGCATTATAAATTCACATAATATAGCTTGATTAATATTCAACATTTTCTATGTATCGATCTTTATTGTTGTCTCTTTCTAGAAAATTCTTCATGACTGGACGCCATGAGCAAAAGGCAAAGACCAGAAAGATTTTAATTAATAAACACATTTAATATGCTAGTTTTGTATACCGGTAATCGGTTACGAGCCCTATCACAGTATCACTCTGGCAGAAAGAGAACGATAATTATAATTGTATATCTCGGCTACGTGGACTACAACATTTTTAGGTCATGTGTACAGCATAGGCCGTGCGCGTCCTAAAGGCCATAATGCCCTACGAGAAATTTGTTATCGATTTCTTTCAGCTGCAGCGGCTGATGCTTTTGATGATGATTTTGAACTGGGAATGTCATCCTTGACAGCGTCCTGTATAGGCCGATAAGTAGATAAGCGCTTTCATGCTGCCGAAAATAAACGAATATCCACCGAGTAGCACCAGCATGGAGGTTGTGCCTGTGTTCAACGTTAGACGCTTCTGCGTAAGTTAAAACGTGCGTTTAATTTATCATCTCTGTACTTCGCTATAGTGATAACATCTCCGCGAATCAATACTTGAAACTCACAGGTGAGATACCTTTTAAATTATATAGATCATGTGCAGTTTCGTGTTAGAATCAGAACCATTGAAGCCTGCTATAACATAGCCTAGGGCCTATATACTAGGGGCCTATAGAGCCAGAGAACTAACGGGCCTATACATAGAAGTGTATACGCGTAGTAAATTAAATTCCTTGGATGCAGTATTGCCCACTCCTAAGGCTTCGCATAATTATAATAGCATTTAGAGAAGACGTTTTGTCGCTTTTGTATACAGGCTTATACTTTAGTGAGTAGGCCTACGTCAGTAAACATAATTCTTTACTAGCCAATTGACATCTAACAAAATTGTCGTTAGCGACAACAATAATATTTCTAGAGCTATTCTTCACTGTTCAGACGATTACTTCGGTTGCGTTGTTCCATTACATCTAATTGTGGGGCGTGGTAGTGTAGTGGTGATGGTCGCCGCCTTGAACTCGAGGGGTTGCAGGTTAGAATCCCACCTGCCGCGTAAGGACCTTGATCAAGTCCCTCACTCACAATTACTCGTGGCGCTTCGGCGTGTAAACTTCGGTACACCTCCGGGCTGTAGTCGGGACCGCCTCTGAGTAGTAGGAGACTTGAGGGGTGGTATAGAAACGTGTGAGTAAAATAAATAAATAAATCTAATATCTGTTTCATCCTGTTCAATTTCTGCTATTTTAAACCTTCCTCTTAGAACATGAAACCTCTCTCACTTATTTCGTTAAGTAAATGAAATTTCAAGTTTCAATTTTATTTTGAACTTTCAGTTATCGTTGGGTATACATAGCCTACATGAAAACGACGTCGCTGCATTGTTAACATTCCAGATAAAATCAAATCTGACGAAGCATCCAAGTGACGAAGCATCTCAGAGGGAGAACCTATTGCTCTCTCAGGCGACGCAGTAACTCTTGTAGAACACGTGAACACACTGGGAACAGCGTTAACACTTTACAATTCAGCCTCCACCAATACAAAAGATGAACGGCGCAGTGGTTCCATTTCTTAATCAGTTGACTCGAAAGAAGAGGCTCAACAAATCAGACATCCTCGAGACTCCGCTATGTCGCTGTCTCAGTGTCTTCGACCTGCTTCTCATCGGAATCGGTCACATGGTCGGTTCCGGAATCTACGTCATCACCGGAACAGTTGCCCGGAACATTTCGGGTCCTGGCATAATTCTGTCTTTCGTAATTGCTGGCGTAGCAGCAGCTCTAGCCGCGCTCTGCTACGCTGAGTTTGGGGCTCGTGTCCCGAAGGCGGGTTCATCTTATACGTACACCTATGTGACGATGGGAGAATGTCTAGCCTTCCTCATCGGGTGGAGTATGATCCTGGAAAACTTGATCGGTGCCTCTTCCGTTGCCAAGGCTTGGAGCGGATACTTCGACTCAATGTTCCACGGAGCCATTCGTAACGGAACCATGGAACATGTCGGTTCCATTAACGTCGCTTGGCTCAGCGAATATCTGGACTTCGTGGCGCTGCTCGTGGTCATCATCGCCAGCGTCATTGTGGCAGTTGGGGTCAGAGCCTCGACGAACTTCAACAATGTCCTTGTTGTCGTCAATATCATAGTTCTTCTGATCATCATTGCAATGGGGTTCCACTTGGGTGACCTCGACAACTGGACGTCAGAGGACCATGGCGGATTCCTTCCATTCGGCGTGTCCGGCGTCGTGGCAGGGGCCGGTGCCTGCTTCTACTCCTACATCGGGTTCGAGGGAATAGCTATAGCCGGGGAGGAAGCGAAGAATCCAGCCACGTCCATTCCGCTGGCAACTGGTCTGGCTGTGATCGTGGCCAGTCTCCTTTACGTCGGTGCGTCCTCGTCCTTGACCTTCATGATGCCCTACAACCTGTTGGACTTAACGGCTCCGTTCCCAGAAGCCTTCGGGAGTCACCACGTGACGTGGGCCAAGTACGTCGTATCGGCAGGCGCACTGGCCGGCATGTCGACGTGTATATTGAACAGCATGTACTGTCTTCCACGGTCCATCTACTCGATGGCCAGCGACGGGTTGCTCTTCCGGTGCCTGGCCAGCGTCCATCCGCGGACTCAGACGCCCCTCATCTCCATCGTCATCTGTGGACTGGTGTCTGGAGCCAGTGCTTTCCTGATCGACATAGATGTCCTCGTTGAGCTGATGTCCATCGGAACTCTGCTCGGATTCACCATCGTTTCAGCGAACGTGCTCGTCCTTCGATACCAATCTGTTCACGAGTCTGAATTTGAAGAATTGACCATCGATGGCGACGCCGATTGCAAACGAGACGGCGTAAACTTCGCCTTTGTACCCTGCTCCGAAAACAAGAACGTTTGTAAACTTACTACAACTGGTGCTGAAAATGACAACACGCTTTCTTTCAGTCTAGAAAAGGAAGAAACCGAATCAGATCCGAGATCATCCTCTCCCGTGCTTTCGCTTTCCTCGTCAGATCAAATGAGTGTTATAAAGTCTGATATTCTGCTAAACATCGGGAGACTCAAGAAACCCTTTCGACATCTACCTCTATTGGGAACCCTGCCACCTGGATATGCATGCAACATAAGCGTTGCGTCTCTCGCATTCTTCGTCGTTATATTCTGTCTCATTGTTCTACGCGCAACGCAGTACTTGATCGACGCCGCCTGGTGGGCCATACTGGTACTACTGCTGTCATGCTTTGGAATCATTGCCTCAGTTCTGGTGCTTTGTCTTCACGAACAGAATACCTACTTCGTGACGTTCCAAGTAAGCCTTTGTATATTCGACGGCGTATATTCATCATCCTCATCATCTTCATCGCCACCACCATCATCATCAATTTCAGTTCCTATCTGCAGCGACGATGGGTTATATAATAATCCGATGTGCTGCGCGTAGAACAATGACTATGATGATGATGATGATGATGATGATTGAGTATGCTTCTCAACATGCTGATGATGATGCTGCTGCTGCTGCTGATGATGATGATAATGATATTGATGATGATGATGATGATGATGATGATGATGATGATCCTCTTCTCCTCTATCTGTCTGTCTGCCTGTCTCTCTTTCTTTATCTCAATCTTTGTTTATTTGTCGCTACTTACTTTCCAGTACCTTGCATCTCTACTATAAAATGCTTGATGTATCCTTCCGTGAATATCTTCCAGGTTCCACTTGTTCCGTTTCTGCCTGGATTGAGTATGCTTCTCAACATAGGAATGATGATCCAACTGAATGAGTACACTTGGATACGACTCATCGTGTGGACCATTGTGGGTAAGTTCAGTTCAGATGTTATAAGGTTAGCTCTTCTTGGTCCGTGTCTTTGTCTCTCTCCGTTGCCCTCAGTATGCCTGTGTCCGTTTGCCTCTTTGATTTCTCTGACTCTTCTATGTCGATCTGTCATTCTGTGCTCTTGTGTGCTAAAATATCTAACCTTTCATCATAAAAGAACTATAGAATACATGTAGGTGATGCAAGATTGAATAGGACAGAGCATCTCACAAAATATATTTGACCTTATAGATACAATGTAAGTGCGTTCAAGGACATTAATTTTGAAGATGTCTCTGCAGTAATAGGTCAAATGCTGCAATGAATCGAATGTAGCAGCAGGATAATTGTAGCAAAAGGTCAAAGTACAAATATAGACACATGTATACAATAGGCAAAAGTGCAACGTAATATTGCTCTATAGGATTGCTCATTGATTTGTAGAATAGCTGACAAGTTTTGGACATTTATGTGCAGCCTTCCCGGAACACATCAAGCGTGCTCTTGAGAGTACTATCAGAAGGCAATGAATAAAAATGAACTGACAATCTAGGTCAACAAATGTCTTTGTTAAATTCCATGTTATAGGCTTCTTCATCTACTTCGGGTACGGAATTCGAAACAGTTCCGAGAAGCAACCGCTGCTGTCAGCTGAGCAGACAGACACAAAAAGCGGTTACAGCGCTCTAGACGATACATCGTTCGTTGCGTCAGATTCGCTGCAGAAAACGGATTGAAAACAACAAACTCTGTGATACCAATTGGCATGACGTCAGAATAAATATGGAAACTCACGATTGGCTATAATTATCAATTCCTTAACTGTTAGGCTATATTTGGGAAATGGTATAATATAATTATGGTAGTTAATTCTGCATTGCATTTATCTGTGATCTGTTATCATTCACCAACTTCTCTTGATTCAGTCTCTCCTATCTGTCACCCCCTAAGGCTTTCCATTATAAACTTCACCTCTTCAAGCTGTCATACCCTGATTCCTCTTACTTCCCCTCCTAACCCTCGTCCTAAACGACACCCGCCTTAACAGCTGTTCTGCCTCCTGCCCTGACCTCCTGGAACTCGACCTCGGACCACCACGGACTTTTCTCATTGACTATACTCTCTTGACTTTACGCAGCGCTCGTGAATTAGCTGGTGCCCAGCGCTTAGCTTTACAGAGCGCTTTAGAAATGTCGAGTTTACGATTGCGATTACGATGGTATCTGCCGCATTTCAATGGCTGGCTGCAAAAACACTAGCAAAGCGATGTTTGGTTTCAAATAAGATAAAGTCTTAAGGTGTTTATTTGCACCTGTTGTGCACGGTGCTGGCATTACTGCAAATTTCATGCGGTTCAATGTCACAAGTGTTTGCATTCATATATGCTAAGACTCGATGACTACAGTATACGTTAAGACACAATAAGCAGCCTTCGTAACTTATTTGTTGCTGTGAATGAGACGAGTCTTCTTTCTCTTGAAGAATTCGTCATCGATCTTATTAGTCGTAATTTATGAGGTCCATTTTGTGACCGTTTTGAACATATAAACATTATAAATTATGTGCAGCAGCAGCAGAGTGAACACAGAACATTACTTTGACAGCAACACGTTTGAAGTGAGACTGTAGTATGCAACGTAATATGCTGTCTACTCACAAAGTGAAACACAAAACAGTTGCAGAAGTTGGTATCTTAATGTAATTCAGTTTGACTAGATTATTACATCAGACCCATCTGAAGGCGTCGAAGTCAATTAGATCGAAATGTTATCGAATTGCATCTCAGACAAACTATCGGGACGCAAATGATACTTCATTCTTCCTCCATTACTTCTGTCGTTCAATTATTCGATCGTCAAATATCCAAAGATTAAGACAATTAACGAATCAGTTACTTAAGCGACTTAAATGGACCTAGGGCATATAAACGGTTCTTGCTGATTGTGACCACCGGCCAGCTTATGGTCTTATGTGCCTGAAGTAGAATGATAAGATAAACACTTCATGGTCTTCTTTTTCTCATAGCTTCATTGCTGCCGTTCAATGCAATTGTCGGCACCTTTACAACGTTAATAAAAGCGCAGATGCATAGGCCAAATATAAGACTCATAATGGTCTGAAGAACTGACTATTTAAAACTTCTGAACTACTGTGTCGCATTTCAGTCATATGAGCAAAACATTTAGCTCAAGCATTAGTTTGTCGATGTTTAGTTTCCAATTTCTTTATGGCAAATTACTTTTCCCGTTATTAACCTGATTTGGTGTAACGTCTCTCAGGATCTCTTGCGTGGTACTACATGTAAATGATTTCCGTGATTTATAGTTGTTATTCCTGCAAAGTCCGGTCGAGTGACGGTGACTTTTTAAAAAGATGCTGATGCTCTATAATATCTGACTGCGTTCTGGTCTATAGATGTAGAGATTCGTCGTTTACAGGATATCCGGTCATCGGAGCAGCTTCCTATGACGACGTAGAAGAGACTGGAGAAAAGAATGCTAAACGATCCCTCCCTTACATCCTGGAATCGCTGCCTGGGAAGACCAGGGAAGCAGACCTCGATGTGAGGGATCTGCCCTTCTGGAATCTGTCGAGGCGAGGATTGCACTCTCAGGTCAAGGTCAACGAAGTGACAGCCGAGTCACGTTTCGTAAGTTCTTCTTTCCTCTGGCTTCTTTCGTTTTGAAAGAACCCTTCCCAAGATGTGGTATTCAATTATATGCCTCTTGATTACGCAATATATATTTTTATATAATTATTTACGGTATAATATATATATATATTACTTTATAATCAATTCACAATGACAGACCGCGATATGATTACAGATACTTACATCTATCATTTTCAACTCCAGTCTCTTCTAAGTCGTCATAAGAAGCGAACCCGATAATAATGTATATCCCAAAGACCTCCTGTATCTCATCGTGGTGGGAGGGTGAACAGATAAGTAGGAGATTGCCTGGTGAGACTAGGCCATCAGTGGAGAAGTCCTTGGCCGAAGAGCCCCATTACACGGCGCTATGCTAGGTGTAAGCTTACAGGTTCACCAGGTACCATGATACTGCTGGATAACGTAGGAGACAGGATATTGGTAGAACAACTAAGAGCGAAAGAGGCCGATAAATAGGCTCACTAGCTTCCTTACTCTTCCGGGAGAGGACTAGTCACCACCCGGCAAAATGAAGAAGCCTCAACATGTTAAATCTGAAAGTCAGTCTCGAAAGTTCTTTCCAGTATCTGTTATGACGTGTTTGTCTTCGAATGAGTGTTCTCTGATTCTGAAACGTTAACGACCATACTGTTTCCATGTTCAGGGTTCGACGACGTTGATGATGGTCCTTTATGTAGCGCTGCTATTGACCACAGCGCTGACGATCATTTTCCTCTTCTTCGTGAATCGTCGCCTCAGCGCCCTACGGGACCGCCCTGGATCGATCCTTTATGAAGGAGGATCGTCGCTTCAGTCTGTCTTCACTGGATCCGAGCGTAGGCTGAGAAGGAATGCCGAACGATGTCATCGACAGATGCCACACTTGGTGGGAAGAGATACGATGCCAATCAGCTCCTTTAAGATGATTGACAACGCCAACTATGTACCATTCACCCGACCAAACCATGTCTATTCCGGTGAGTAGGCTATAACAATAATATTGTATTGTATACATGTACATCCTGTTCATCTGTGCGTTAATATGTATACCGATGTATGTTAGCATTTATGCATGGGCGTCGAATGTCTACTGAAATTCCGTCATTTGATTCAACCATCGTCAACATTTATACAGCGCCCTTCAAGAGATCTTGGCCTATAGGCCTACTAAGAGGTCTTGATGCATCAAAAGGAAAATCCCTGAGCAAACTATAAAAGAACCAAAAGACCAGACCATACGCTGGTGAGTGGGGTATGATATTCTATTGCTATTTATTACTTTATTATAAATGAGGCTACTGTTTTCTGAACGATGCCTCAGACTACACCCTATCACTAGATAGGCTATTAAGTGAAATGGTTGATCCATTTCTGACCGATCTCTTCTGTATTTGTGAACCAAAGGCGGACTTCGTCAGATTGAGCGGAAGAATCTGCATATTGTGCGCCGGTTGGGCGAAGGCGTCTACGGTCGGGTGTTCTTCGGTCTGTGCAAGAACCTGACGTCAGCCAATGACATCACAGCCGTCGCCATTAAGACTCACAAGGAAGGACTGAGTAAGGAGGAGGGTGATGACGTCATCCAGCAGATCGAAAGAGAGGCTGACCTACTGACCAACCTCCACCATCGCAACATCGTCACCTTCTTCGGTGTCTCAGCCGACGCCCAGCCACTCATGATGGTCTTCGAGTACATGGCAAACGGAGACCTCAACAACTATCTCAGGCATGTCGGATATATAGGCCTAGCTTCGATGAATTCGTACAGCGCCCGTATAGGCCTATGTTATTTTTTATCCGAGGTATCGGGATTTATTGTATAGGCGCTAAGTAGCATTAGCATTTGTACTATTAAGCTTTATGTAGCGCCCCTTCAAGGCAATCTGCGTAGAAATGGGCCAGCCTTGGCTGAATAATACTTTCCTCACATAGTATTATATTGCATATAATATTATGTGACGCATAGGCCTATCCTAAAACGATCACTAGCAGTAGGCCTGTTATGAAGCATTGCTTAAGCCAGTTTAACTTCTCTGAAGTATACATCCAAAAGATCGACCGATCGACAGAGTGTCATCGATTTATTCGTCTATTTAACTACGTCTTTTCAATTGATCAATAGGTCGCACGGACCTGATTCTGAGTTTCTTGGCCAGCAGCAGCAGCAACAGCAGCAGCAGCAGCAGCAGTCTGATGCCATCTGGGGTCAACTGACGTTGGACGATATGCTGTACATCGCATGCGAGGTGACCTCTGGCCTCGAATACCTCTCCTCTCAGCACTTCGTTCACATGGATCTCGCATCGAGGAACTGCCTCGTCGGTCAGGAACTGACCGTCAAGATCGGGGACTTCGGAATGTCACGTGACCTCTACTGCGCGGACTACTACAAGGTCAGTTGCTAAAAGACCATAATTCTATACTCTACGGGTGGGTTCGTAGATCAGTTGAGAGAGCGCTTGTCGATAAGCTGAGTAGTCAATGTGGCGAACCGAGTTCGAGCCTCACACAGGGCAATAATTTATTTTAAGTTTCGGTTAGCTGCCAAAGGCGCTTTCTGTTGTATTTTTTGTCTCATGTCGGTTGGATCATAAGATCGCTTACCCCCACTCCTGGTTTGGCCATACCAGAAGTGTTCCAGCACTTAGGACATTACTATGAAGCTGGCAGTGGCGTAAATCACGGGGGGACAGAGGACGACTGCCCCCTCCGAAGTTTTGAGTGGAAGGGAAGCAATGCTGTCTGTCCCCCCAATATCCAAGCTTCCAAACTTCTTAAGAATGTAAATTGAACATCCCCTCCCCCAAACC
This sequence comes from Dendrobaena attemsi, assembly GCA_034693945.1. Classification (NCBI taxonomy): domain Eukaryota; kingdom Metazoa; phylum Annelida; class Clitellata; order Crassiclitellata; family Lumbricidae; genus Dendrobaena; species Dendrobaena attemsi. The sequence continues at coordinate 4,310 of JAQFXW010000255.1, read as the reverse complement.
TTTCCCCTGCTCGGCGCACAAAAGTCTGTCCCCCCCAATGTCTGACAAAGACTTACGCCTCTGGTATGGGCCATATTTCGTATAATCATGGTGCGGTTTGTCATTGTGAATTTAATGAACGAAAATGTAAGGATAAGATTCAATTGGTAAGAATATAGATAGATTACAATCAAGCTCCGGTTATACGTTCTTCAAAGCGAATCTTTGACCTGACTCAATGATTCACTCTAACAGAACTGCAGCAAATGTTCTCATTTTAATTGAAATAATATTTGGTGAAAGTAGAGACATTAATTCAATTTTATAAGTAGAACTTAATTGCGTATAGTTAAAAGTGATCGACTTTCTTTGGATGAAAGCGTATCGGTCTAGTTATGTACATGTAGGCCTGCTAGAGATAGTAATCCGAGATCAAAATTTGGTTTCTTTCACAAATAGATCGAAAGACGCATTTTATCTTTAATTCAGAAATCAACAATTGTTATGAAATATTCTTAAGAGTTGAATGTGGTTCTATAACCTATGTAATTACGCCTATTGACTTACTTGGGAAACTGGGCATATAGCCTATTGATCTACGCTGCTGCAGAGAAGCGCCAACGAAGTATAGGTCTAGTATTCAGCTACATTGTTGAAACATCGATGATCACAGTGTGGTGTTCGTTTGCATGTAGATCGGTGGCCAGACACTTTTGCCCGTTCGGTGGATGCCACCAGAGAGTCTCATCTATCGTACGTTCAGCGTCGAATCGGATGTATGGAGCTTCGGAGTCGTTCTCTGGGAAATATTCACCTACGGCAAACAGCCGTGGTACGAGTACTCGAATCACGAGGTAGGCCTGCGCTAGATATAGGGCTTACTCAAAAGGGACCGTAGGCCTACATTGTAGCTAGCTATAGACAGCTCTTACGGGATAATGTGGGATTAAGATATTAAATTGTGAACACTGAGATTTTGCGGGAAAATGCAGGCCTCGCGACGAGCGCTATATCTACAGAAGTTTGCAATGTTTAACTTTTGATTCTATAGCCTGTTTCAAGTCTATTTGTCGTTGGGATTCATCTCGCTCTTTCTTTACAAATTCTGATCGATTACATTTTTCCCTAAGACTGCAATTGGCATAATGTTTGGCGTTTTCTGATGCTGACCTTCCCCTCAGGGCTAAGGGCTAAACTAATATCCGAATTCTCTAAATCGATTTCTCGCCAATTAAAGACATTTCCTCAGGATTCTCGTGAGCAGCTCTTCTGAATAGTTATTCTGTGAGAGGCAATGTATAAATTTTCAGATATGAGATAATTATGATATTTTACTAATACAATGCCCTACTTCCTTTTTCCAGTCGAAAGCCTCGAGTAACGTACATGTAGGCCTTTTGTTTCAAACTCTTCAATCGAAACGGATGACCTTTTGGCCTACATCGATGATCGATGATGTTCATAAATGAAACGTTGGTTTCCATCCACTCTCTTTTACTGTCATTAAATGCGATTGGCGTACGTGTGTATGTAATGTATGTATATATAAGTAATATTCTATATATATATATTCATGGTTTAGTTCTTCTGTTCTGCTTTGGCTGAAATAAAGTATGCAGGCAGCAGGCCACAGACACCTGTGAGGTCATGGCCGATCGTTACATGTGTGTGCATCTGTCTGTGGTCAGGTGATAGAGAACGTGGAGCGTGGTCGGCTGCTCGAGTGTCCCCTCCTGTGTCCAGAAGACGTCTACGAAGTGATGGTTGGGTGTTGGCGACGAAGGCCACTCGACCGCTTGGCGATCTGCGAGTGCAGGTCTCAGCTTATGGACATTCGCTTTCGACTACAGCAGCTCTCCTCTCCCTTCGTCACCAACTCCACTTCCTCATCGTCGTCGACCCTTCGTAGATCGGATGGCAGCGATCGGTCAAACTACTTCTCTCCGATGGACAGCAATTAAGAGTGGTCAGTGAAGGAGGAGGAGCAGCTCCCGAAGAAACGTCTACAGCTACAGTCATTCATCACAAATTGGCCTTTTATAATAATCAGCTGTTGTGCATTTGTGTCGTCGTCTATTGTCTTAGAATGATATGTTACAGTTCACTGAATTCATATCATCATCCCAAAGTTAGGTGTTGATAACGAGATTTCGCCTTTAAGGCTAATATTTAGTCTGTATGGGAGTCTTAGTGAAGATAGAAGATGGGATATAACGCTCTCTCCTAACTAACACAAAAGTTACTAAGTAAGTTATTGTTTGAAGAAGAAGAATTATTATTATTATTATTCTGTGTAATATACACGGTATGTTTAAAAAAAATAATTACTTGAGGTACAGGTCTTTGAGTAGATTTAAGGTGAAACTGAATTACAGCAGTGTCTATACAGATATACAAGGCGATCATTATAGTTCATACAAGGCGATCATTATAGTTCATATTATACGATCAGAAGGAGTCAGGACCTTTCTGTTTCGTCGACATTTTCCAGTCAATGCATGACGCTGCGATAGTTGTTGTTTTTCTAACTAAAATGATTTTATAAGTAATGTGTATTAATTCTACTTATTTATTTATTTACGCATTTCTATACCGCCCCTTCAAGTCCACTACTACTCAGAGGCGGACCCAACTACAACCCGAAGAAGTGTCGAAGTTTTCACGCCGAAGCTCCACGAGCAACTGCAGGTGAAGGACTTGCTCAAGGTCCCTACGCGGTGGCTCGGGTCTGAATCGAACCCGCGACCCTTTGGACGCAAGGCATCTACTATCCCATTGCTCCACACATGCCCTTCGTGCTAGCCCGAGATGTTAAATCTCTGAGTGTCGGCAGACATCGGATTCGTACTCGGTACTTTGCAAACACACGGCCGACGCGCTCCCAATGTAGCTAACTGGGCTAGTATGAGACATGTATGAGTTTATGAGTTAACTCGTTTAACAAGTGAGTTTGAGTTAACTCATTTCACAGATTATGAGTTGAGTTTGAGTTTAAACTCATTTTGATGTGCATGAGTTGAGTTTTGAGTTAAGTCATTTCTCGTGTGAGTTTACTCAACACTGCAGTTAGGTCAAGTTAATAGAAATGTTATGAGTATTCACAGGAAGATTGCTATGAATGGAGGAACCTGAGTGCAATAGTAGGCGAACATTTAGAAACGGGGGCGGTTTCTTTCTATAGGCGGAAGCTCGGTCCACAGTCCACAGATATAGACCGCGTAGTATTGTTGGAGTACGCAGTCGGCATGTTAGACTAGGTGTTGGATGTTAGACATCATGAGAGTCAGCTAGGATCCGGTTACCCGTCGTGAGGGTCGGTGTTAGGATTTGTAACGTCTATAATAATTATGTTCCCCAATAGTATGTGATGTCTCTCATTCTGAAAAGTGGAAGCGAAGAATTTATATATCTTTCCAGAAGGTCAAGTAATATAACCAACTCTCACAAACAACTAGAAATAAATTCAATAAGTAGCCGGTGTAGTAGGCTGAATAGGCTTCCTCTTTTAAACACTCCCGGAGTGTATTTATCTCGGATATATAGACTCCCAGAGTGTATTGTTACTAGGACCAATTGACTCCTGGAGTGTATTAGGCCTATAACTAGGACTAAAGCACTCCTGTCAGGAAATGTAGACTCCCGCTATCCAATTGACCTCTTGTGTTCCTAATACCAAATGACTCCCTCCAGATGTTATTCCAGTAGGGGAGTTAATACTTCCAAGGACCAAATGATGCCTCTGGACTTTATTCCAGTAGGGGAGTTAATACTTCCTAGGACCAAACGATCCCCTCTGGACTATATTCCAACAGGGGAATTAATTCTTCCAAGGACCAACTGACTCCCTCTGGACTTTATTCCAATAGGGTGTTAATTCTTCCTAGGGCCAAATGACTCCCTCCAGATTTCATTCCTGTAGAGGAGTTTGTCCTTCCTAGGATCAAATGATTCCATCTGAACTTTATTCCAGTAGGGAAGTTAATTCTTCCTAGGACCAAATGACTCTCTCTGAACTCTATTCCAGTAGGAGAGTTAATTCATTTTAGGACCAAATGACTCCCTCTGAGCTTTATTCAAAGTAGGGGAGTTAATTCTTCATAGGGCTAAATGACTCCGTCTGAACTTTATTCCAGTAGGGGAATTATTTCATCCTAGGACCAATTGACTCCCTCTGAACTCTATCCAAGTAGGGGAGTTAATTCTTCCTATGACCAAATGCCTCCCTCCAGATTTTATTCCAATAGAGAAGTTAAGCTTACTATGTCTGTTCATATCAATGCTGTCTGTCGTTCCTGCTTTTACCACCTTTGCCAGCTTCGCATGATCCCCTC
>JAQFXW010000254.1:0-20915 GCA_034693945.1 Dendrobaena attemsi | reverse complement strand
CTCCCGATTTTGCGCCCCCTCCAGCCCTGCGCCCGGGGACAACTGTCCCCCCTTGCCCCCCCCTAGCTACGCCACTGTCGTAAATGGTTTACTATAGAAGAAAGATGTTTTGAAACAGATGTAGACGGTCCGAGGTGTTTTGGAGTTATCACTCCGAAGCGCCGAATGATGTTGGATCATGAGAATTTCTATGATAGAATTTCTATGATAATGATGGAGACAATGATATTTAATTAGGCCTAATGTGTAGATGATGTCGAAGTAGCTATTGATAGAGAGAGTGCGATATAATTATATATATATACAATGGAGGTCTATTATCTATCGGTTGAGGATGCAGGCAGCGACAAGTGCTGAGATGACATGGAACTGAGTCTGGTGTTGCTGCATGCGGTGCTACTGATGACTCGTTACACACACCGGTATTTATGTATCATGTTTGGGTATTTATTGATAGCAACTACACTCTCATCAATAATTATTATACTCAAGATCGACTAGCCGAGGCGAGAGCTTTCCTTCATCAGAAGGCGTCCAACCTCAGGACAGCAATACGTGTACATTCTACCGCTCTATACCGTGGTTCAAGGAGTAGGCCTACCATTCAGACAAGGATTATTCGTTGGGTAGACAAGAGTTGATTAATAATAATAGTTTATTTGCCTTTTCATTTGTTTATATCGATAATAATGCTAATCCAATCTTATCACAAATTCCGATAATTGCGTATATGGATTACCGCGTAATCGGGCTACCGTGGTATCAGGTTACCGCGTGCGGGTAATAATTTGACCCGCAGTCAAAGTGTTAATTACCTTTTTCTGCGTGTATGTTGCTTTACCACTGACGCAGCCGATGCATCAATTGTGGTCGTTGCGGGCAAGTGTCTTGGGTAGTGTCAAGCCGAGCAAAATGTAATCGGGGAATTGCAAAACCACGCAACTTAAATATCAGCTCCAGAAGTGAAGCAATTTCATATCACTCTACATTACTCAGCATTGTTTTCTTTTTTTGTGCATTGATCATTAGGCTGAATCTTCTAAAGTATCATGATTGATGTGTTTCATAAGATCCCGCAGTTCTGGTCCACTTGTAGCGATGAAACCAGTGTCGTCAGTGAGTTGAAGATTATTGCCAAGCCATCCATTTAATTTGATCCGTTTTTGGTGTTGTTGAGGCCAAGTTACATTACTACTACTACTGGTTCAGATAGGTATCTATAGGTACACATCCTCTTTGTACATCCTCTTTGACCATCGTATGACAGTGACAGTCATATGCTAGTTTTAATTTATATGCCTTGAAGTTTTGATCTGTGATTTACATGTCAGCACAACCTTCATATGGCCAGGTGTCAAATGGCAGAGAATATCTCTATTCAGGCAGGATGTGTACTTCTCAATCAAAGTGAAGGTTCATAGTCTTTTTGGAAGATTGGAGAGGATGACCAATTGCTAATTTTCCTCTCAGTTGACTGAGGGAGTGTATAATTGAGTCCATTTTTGAGAAGACCTAATTCTTTTGGAAAGCCAAGTTGAAGTTGTCATTATTCCAAGGGCATTAACTAATGCAATCAAGAAATCGAATTCATTGAGATAGCCAGGTCGAAGTTCCAAAGGAAAGTGAAATAGAAACTGTGGTAGATAACTGGACACACATACTGGAAGAGATGCATCTGAAGTTTGGAGGTCAGGTATAAACTTTTTCTTGAGAACCTTCACTGTTATCGAGAAGTACATCCTGCTTGTGTATATTTCAATATGCTGGCACATCTACAGTGACCTGCATGAAATTCTACTTTGATGGTCTCCGTTACAGGATCTTGTTCTTTGGCTGTGCAATGCATTGAATTTCACACTCTGTGTATAGAATATAAATGTGAAATCTGTCTAGACTTAATTAAGTATTGGAAATATTTTCACGAAACTGTTAGAGGACAACACTTCTCCATTGGTTGCTTTAACGCTGCAACGGGCTGCCCCGTTAGTGGAACAGTTCGTTATGTCTTCAAAAGTAGACAGACATTCAGAGAGAGAGACGGACATACATAGGCGTGTAATAAAATATTGTCTGAATGTTTGGACTCTGGAAGAGAGTAGAGACCAGTGATGTTGCTGTTCTCCTGTTAACCCTTAAGATACTGACACGGTGTGAGTAGCAATCCTTCTGGGGATCAACGTGTCGAATGTGTTGAGATTTATTTTCTAGGCCTGAGTGTTCATCGGAGTCCTGCATTTGTGGAGTATGTTTACCATTGTATACTATATATATAGAGAGGCGGAGCTTCTTGGTTTTCTGCTCGACTGTCAAGTGCTGGATGTTTTTGTCTACAAAGATCACGTGGGTTGTACAATTCTACTCCAGTCACAAGGCAATTCTACTCCAGGTCCAAGGCAATTCTACCTACTCCAGGTCCAAGATAATTCTACCTACTCCAGGTCCAAGGCAATTCTACCTACTCCAAGTCCAAGATAATTCTACCTACTCCAGGTTCAAGGCAATTCTCACCCAGGTTCTTGTGATTATACTCCAGGTCCATACAATTCTATTCCATGTTCACATAATTTTACTACAGGTTCTTGCAATTCTACTGGAGGTTTATGCAATTCTATTCCAGGTTCATGATGAGCAATTGTGCATGACACTTTATTTCAATTAGGCTTATAATGGATAATACTTGCAAGTGGCAATGTCAAAGTTCGTAAATGCTTTCGGTGTACATTGACATTGGACCTGAAGCAGTGAAGCTGTAAGTTTATGTGCAAGCTTAAGCTGATGAAGGTTAAGCTTATGTTTATTGTTTATATTTAAGAGTTAGTTTAGCATCTCTACATGAGATCAGTAAGGACATAGCTGAAAGAAGCCTGATGCAGTGATGCAGAATACACTTAGTTGATTTATGAAAGGCTGACTTAGGGTAGTGTAATTCTATATAACTCACAAATTGTTGAGTGATGTGTTTTTGGATGTAAGGTGTGTACTTAAGCACTTGACGTAATAGTGCCTATCAAAGTTACACATGGACGTCAGGAGATATAATTGTACTTGTTTTGTTAGAAAGCCAATTAACCTAATGTTTGCAAGACTGTTCATTCAAAATGCAAACAGTTGGCTTACATTTATTTCATTGCTTCTCTGTCTGTGGATTGTATTGTAATCCATTTGACAATTTATAAAACTCTGCTCACAGCATTTGCTCTTCAAAACGCTTCCAGTGCAATGACCTGGAGAGACAAGATAGGATTTAAGACGAGAGATAGATAAATAAACACTCCTAGAGGGAAGGGTCGAATGTAGAGGAGGGGAAGTGCATTGCATATATATATATATATATATATATAGAGAGAGAGAGAGAGAGAGAGAGATACAAAGAGAGAGAGAGAGAGGGATTAATGCTGGAGAGACTAAACAGGTAGTTAACAGTTTTGTCGTTTCACTAAAGGATAGTTTCTTACCTCTGCTGCCAGAAACAATTTTCATTTAGAATAAACTCACTACGGATTGTCAGTTTGTGTGATTAAACGAAAGTACAATACAATACAATTCCTTTTTCAGGTCTTCATTCAGAGAAGCACTGGATGCGATCACATGACATGCTCCCAGTGCAACACCCACTTCTGCTACCAGTGTGGAGAGAAATTCAGAGAGTTCAAGTTCATCGGTAACCATTACAGCCGGCTGAGTATATTCGGCTGCAAATATCTCTACAATAAAGACAAGCCAATCGAAAGAAAACTTGTCCGAGGATCGATTTTTGGTGAGTAATTTGAGATCATTTCAGACCATCGACGACGTATATTAGACGGTCACAGCATGAACAAGCTGAAGTTGTACTATGAGGTGAAACATGCATATATTATTTTAACGAGCGTTCCTGCCACATGTGACTCGGGCTTGAAAACAATAACCTCTTACGATATAACATTTCAATCTTATTTTGTGTCTTGTCCATTGAGTTGTACACATAGTGCCCAACAGTGGTTAAATTGCTCAAGAAGAGACATGTGGCAGATCTCTAAATTTGTACAAATCCAGAACTCAGGTCCATCCATGAATCCATGACCAACGCTCACAGACGAGGCTTCAAACTTGAATGGACTATGCCGTTTCCGCTGGCCTTCTAATAAAATTATATGTTGATGTTCAGACGGTTTAGGTATTCATCTGTAGATTGTATTGATGTTGATTCTGATTGGACAGGTCTTTTAGGTTTCTTTCTTTTCCGAATGCTTCAGTCTGGTAGACTTATTCTATACCTTTAGTCAATCATTGTATTTTAGAGGCTTGTATGTCCGACTTTGTCAGTAGTTATTTTGTCTCTTCTGTACAATAATTCAAATCAGAGGAACAACAGTTTTTTGCCAGGCGTTTTGTTGTTTTTTAATTTTCTGGATTAGGTGTTGTTACGATGTGAAAATATCTGATCGAGTGATTCTTTGTCAATTAATTTGCGTTTGTCTAGGAGCGAAATTGTTGGCTGCTCCCATTTTGGGTGGTCTGGCTCTGGGAGCGGGGGCTGTCGTGGCCGGCATTGGTCTTGTCGTCCTACCATTCTACGGTGGATACAAGCTTCACAAGAAGCTTAAGCACACGAAGGAGATGAAACGACAGCGAGCAGAGCTGCTCAACTACCGTCTGCGTAAGCTTTGTTTTAAAAAATATAGTTAGTGGTAGTCACACTATTGATACAGTAGCCTTATTCGTGGTTTTTGTATCAGTGCATCAGTATCCGCTACCAATGTCAGTGCATCAGTATCCGCTACCAATGTCTCCATCACGCTGCTTACTGGTGGAATCATTGGAATAATCACATGGCTGTATATTTGCAATGGAATTTTGTCTGAACTCAAGTGGATTAAATTTGGCGTTCCTCAAGGGTTCGATCTGAGGCCTTTATTATTTCTTATCTATATCAATGATTTGGCCAAAACTTCCCCAGTCTTATATTTATAATGTTTGAAGATGATACTAATGTTTTTTTATTCTCATTCATCTTGGAGGAAGTTGGTTAGTATAGTTAATATTGAATTAGAAAGAATAAATGATTGGTTTACTGCAAATAAACTGACACTGAATCTAGATAAGACTTAATTACAATATATTTTATGCTCATAGAAAACCGCCACCTTCTAAAAATTTAGCTATACAAATAAACGATGTTGCACTATCACAGGTTGAATCTTCTAGATTCCTTGGTGTACATATTGATCAACATATGACCTAGAAGGTGCATGTTAATAAAATTTCTAAGAAAACTTCCAGAAATGTGGGAAATCTAAGCCGTATTTTCCATCGCTTACCTCAGTCTGTAAAGTTAAGTCTATATTATGCATTTATTTATCCTTACCTCAATTACTGCAACTTGATTTGGGCATTAACATACACTTCTAGGTTAACTGGATTAATAATACTTCAGAAAAGGGCAGTTCGTTTAATTGTGGGTGCTAGAAAATGTGAGCATACTGCCCCACTGTACAGAGACTTGAAGATATTGACAACTGATCAAAAAGGACCTACAAGTTTGGGAATTTATCTACCGACTAGGCAATGGACTTCTTCCCCCAGCATTTAAGAATTTTTTTGTGATTTTGTCTCCAGCATTCCCCTAACAGTACATGGACTCTGGTCCCTATAGGTCCTCCTATTGAGTCCCAGCCTTGTATAATTTATATATATATATATATATAAAATGTATATATTACATAATATTTGATCATATGTCATTGTTTTTTCAGAGCAATAAACAGCCTTATGTTTTTTTATGTTTTTTGCCAATCTATTCTTTCTATTTCTGGTCCTATTTGTGCTAAGTGTAAAGCAATAAATCTCTATTTGTGCAAGTTTGAGTCACAATTTAGATTTTGATAGTTTGGGGTAGATGTATTATGTGATGCATCTCGCAATTATCACTTCCATTTAGTACTAATTTGTGATCACATCTTCTTTGTATCTAATTTCATAACAGTTAGTGCAGTTTTGTGTACTAAAATTAATGGTTTTGATGTCATTCCAAGGTTTTTCATGGTGAACCAACCATACATCGAAAGCTAACTGTAGTGCTTGTAATAGTAATAATATTTTAGAGTAATAGCAGATATATGGAAAATATTAAATAAGTTTCTAAATGGCTTATTCATGTTTCATTAATATTACCCATGGATGCATTTTATGGATACTTTCGGCAGGGAACCAGTGTACATAACCTTTATACAAGAACTTTATTAAGTGACTGCTCTGAAGTTGGCAAACTAGAATAAAATTATTGTTTATACATATGTTGAGGTCCTTCAAAATGGAATAATCTTCCCAATATTGTTGTACTTTGTACAACGTACATGTACCCATCCTTACAGTGTTTAAGGACAATTTCAAGATTATTTGGTGACTTGTTACTAAGGTGTAATCTATTCCGTTTGAAAAACTTAATTATGCACCGTTTGGGTCCTGTGTTAAAGTTTCTGATTTAATTTAGTTTGCACTGTTCTTAAGTACTGCCACATAGATCTTATCCAGGAAACGCCATTCACAATGGCCAGTTCTAGCTGTTCGTTATGTTTCAGCTGCCTAATTTACAGATGTGTGTTTATTAGGCTCTTCCTATCCTGAGTGGGAACCAAACAGAATAACCCTCAGTCACCCAAACATCGTCATTGGTGAGCACTTGCCGACGATCGAAGAAACACCGAACGCTACAGAAATGCCGTCGAATAACGATCCGCATAAGGATGAAATGGAGAAACTCGAACGAAGCCTCATCCAAGCGGCGAAAGCGGATTCGCTCGTGTGTTGTACGAACGTTCTCAGGGACAGCGATCAGACATCGAACGCTTCCGTAACAGAACAAGTTTTAACGGAGGTGGATTCCAGCGCTGCAAAGACTCCCGACCAGTCAACCGTTCAGGCTTATCTTAGGCTGAAGGCCTTCGCCCTTGAAGGCTGTTTTGAAACTCCAGCCGACTCCGATTTGGTTGATTCCGATGTTACGAAGGTGCTCGACTCCGATTCTGCCATTCCCACGACCCCGTACAAGGCGGAAGAAATTGCCGAGCGCCTTCGCTTCGAAACGTCAGTTCTGGTCGTGTCAAAGTTAGGCGAAATATTTGTCTGATGGTTGTCATTCGTTTCGAGATGTCCACTGTTATTTCGGTAGTACTCATCATTGCCGTGTTGATTAGAGTCTGCACCCAGTATCGTTATTTTCGAACACCGTTTGATTTTGTTTTCTGCATTTTCGCCAGTCGGCGCACTGTATCTCGCTTTGAAGCCATTTAGTTCGTCTGCTGTTCCTTATTAATTACTCAAGTGTTGCGTCCAATGATGATGGTGCTTCAGCGATATCAGGAGACTGACAAGCGTTATTTACTGTGATTTAGCTGATAAATTTCATCCGGTTATCCCTCAATCCGCAAGATCCCATTATTCTGCTGGCATTCTGTGATCCTTTCGATCCTATTAAATAAACTATTTAGTGCTCAAGCTTATCCATAAGATTTTTCTAAGAATCATTTTATCATCATGTTATTGGATTGTTATAAATCTGTTTGATCATTGTGTACTTGCTAATCGTCAAGTCAGATATTCCGTCTGCCACTCTAGGACTTCTTTGGAGGGATGTATTAAATGATTATTTGGCTTAATTATTGTTATTAGTGAATGTAGCTGCAATTGATTAATTATCGGTAATGTTGTTTAGTTTTATTGCCTTTATGTTATTAACGGTTATGTTTAAACAGTTTAGCATGTTGCCCGGGTGGAAAGTTTGTTGGACTGGCGACGTTCTGAACTTAGGTTCAGTTCCAGGTTTCGAACCATTCCTCATCGTGTGGCTTTCTGACATCCCAAAACCAGCGGCTTAAACATTTATCCAGTAGTTGATTGCATCCTGAGAGTTGACCGTATTTTCTGCTTATTGCAAATGTAACTGCAGACTAAATGACATTTTAAACAAGTCTGTGATTATTAAGAGACTGAATGGATTCGTTTGGTGTGCAAACACTCGTCTCATTAAGATGGGCAGAAGAACTGGCGGATCTTAGTGTTTGTCAACTTTAATACTTGGGTTTGACTGGAAATATGGCAATTGGTGTAACTGGATCATGGAATTGTTTGTGTTCAATGGTACCATCCATTGACATAATTATATCGAGTGGACACAGCATACACAAGCTGAGTTGTGAAATGAAGCCTACACAAACCTATTTTTAGCCTATATCTGCCAAAGCTCATTAGCATGTATTGTAACATTATGCAGCAATGCCAATAATTTTAAACCCAACCGTCAATGCTACTAGTTTTTTGCATATTGCCATCGGTATAATCACCAAAAATTCGTCTAAATGTATATGTCATCCCAATCATTAAAATCTTACTTCAGATTCATTTTAAGTTGTTTTGTCAAGAAAACAAACGAGATTATTTATTAGTAGCTAGATATCCCTTCCCTAATAATAGTTCCAGTTAAATTAAAGTCTGACTATTGCAAGAAAACGCATCTTATTGCTTCTAGAATATTGCTGGGCAGGAAGGGAATGGCTTATGCTCGATGTACTCGCCATGTGTCGATGGTACCATTCTTCCTTTGAGACAAAGAACTGTGGTATTTAAGTCGTTTATTTAATGTCGGAATCTCAGACAGCAGGATGTGAAAGCGCAGATCTAGTATGTGAGATGGATCTGGTGCTAACCGGTCACGTATTTCCGGACGCTGAGTGAACATAAATACTTAATTTTTTATCCGTAGTTTATGTGTATCGGTAATTCAGCTTAGCGCAGGCGCACATCATGTTTATTGAAGTTCTATTAAAAACTTACAAAAAGGTTCATCTTGCCTGCTTGTTTTCTCGGAGTAAAACATTTATAAAAGTTTGTGTCTGTCATCGACCACTTTCTACTGTAGGATCACATTGACAAGGCTTTCTAATATGTTACACTTTAATTAGTGTGTACTAAAACAACTTCATTTTATTGTTAAAGGATTAAGGATATGGTGTACACAACTAACTGAACTCTGCCAATGGTGTAGACTGACAAAAGTTAGGAGGTGTTTCATAGGTGTTTGGTTACATTACAGATTTTTTGTTTTCTAAATACAGAAACATCATGAATTAAAGTCAGTTGCTATGTAAGTATGATAATAACACAGACTACCAGTGGCTTAATAGGTCATGCATTCATATTTACTACATGATAATAATACAGATTGTACAAGTGCTGCAGAATTGTGGCCTGTGCACTTCATAGTAATTTAATCAATTATTAGCATCTGATGAATAACAAGCAATATTTACGCTCTGATGACGATGCCTGCAAAGCTAATTACTATATGCAAGTGTCAAAGCTTTAATTCAGAATAGTGACAACAATAAACATAATTTCTGTTTTAAGTATGTCAAAGATTAGAACAAACATGGGACCCATTAGAAATGAGATACATCAAGCAAGATTGTTTGTCTGCATCAGAAGTGTTTTGAAGGCACAATCACAGTTTTTCTGAGATATATAAATGAGTTAGCAAGAGCAAGACGAAAAGTTCTAAATTGAAAGGGCTCACACAGGAATATGTTGTGTATCAAAAGTCAAAGAAACTTTCGTAATTTTCTCTCACAGCATATTCTTATTGGAATTGTTCTAAAGCTTTTGCAGTAACTAAAAATCTCAAATTTGTAGCGATGTTTGCATAACTCGACGTTTAGTATTTTATACAAATCTGTCATTTATAAATACATATAGACATGTTTTAAATGAAGAATCTACAAACAGGTTGTGAAGCAAAAATTCACTCTCCTGCCAAGTCAAATCAATTGCATCCAATAGAACTGGTATTTAACAGGTATATTATGCATTCTTAATACAAAAATTGCATAGGCCTAGTGTTCAATTTAACTTTTTACATGCATTCTTTATACAAACATTGCATAGGTCTAATGTTCAATTTAATGTTTTATATTAGTATAAATGTACATGACCAGCAAGAGCAGACAAATTGTCCGATTACAAAATTTGCATAACAAGATACATGAATTGCATAATTATGTTATGACTCATTCTGGCAAAACTCGTGATTTCCTCATAAAGTAACACATAATACACAATTACACATAATATATCGCTACACATGCAATATTAAAGAGATACGGATAATTGAATAAGACCTCTACACTAATCTTCCTGCAGTTCTGCTTCACAATAATTACATGCACTACACCAAAATTGCAGCAGACATCACTGTTAGCTATTAATCTTTTTTTAATGAATTAGAAAATTTGAGCACTGGTTTTACTGAATTTGTTTTACAAAAATTCACCAAAAATGACCAGACTTGTATTGTATTTTTGTTTTAATTTGTTCATAATGAAAACTTAGCTGATGGAACGCAACAAGTTTACGTACAAGTTACAGTTCGTCAGCTAGTAGACTTTGCATAAAATAAGTCAGATTATATATCTTCTAGCAGTTACTGAAAGTGGCAGCATAACTATTGTGTATTAAAATTGTGAACAAGTCCTTTGTTAATTGCATTGATTCAAAAAACAGTTAGAATTGTGTATAATCTACCATTCTATCTTACGTTCTGCAACCATATTCCGTACTTTGTACAAAACCTGCAGTACTTGTTGCCATGCTGAAGCCATTTAGTTAACCAGTAAGTGAGTGGTCAACTAAATGGCTAAAGCAGTTGCTAATCAGCATTAAAAAACAAAAGCAAATGAGATTCAGCAAATTAACTTACCCTTAAAACTTACTCACCTAGAAGGTACTATTGACGACTACTTACAAGTACCTCCTGCCAATTCATACCCCTAACACACAAGTGACAAAATCCTTCATGACTAACTACACCTAATGTCTAGGCTTGTATTCTTTCATCAGTTTACATCATTGTCTGGAACTTTTTTGCTATTATCGATCGGCCACATTAACAACATTTATCACTTCAGTTAACGTGGCCAGACATTTCTGCAGCGTGTTTATAGGTCCCCAAAAATCCAGTAGTTGAATTTACCAACCTTCCTCCATTGCTGTTGACTCTGCGCAGCACACATTTGCCACCTGTCTTAAAACGCACTTGTCTAGATCTGTCGGATGGTCATCGATGCAGCACCGATGTGATTTACTTAGAATGTGCCGGATGTAAAGTGTTTTCATACACACCGAAACGCACCGGTACATGCACGCATGCAACAACTCAATATTGGCAAATAACAAGGGCAGGCACATATCAGCATGCGGCATTTGTTTCAAAGAGCCTCGCAGCGTAGTAGCAAGGAAATGTGTTCAAAGTGTCATGAAAACGAAATTACAGCTGGCCTCCTACGGCTGGACTTGAATTTGTTGTCGCCGTCGCTTTCGGCCACTCATCGCCCGACCACACCAATACGAAGATACCATCGGTCACTGCGTCTGTGCTGTATCTCGATATCACGAGAGATGCTAGATCCCTGTATCCCTTTCCAATCGTGATGAACAGCGATTTCAGCGTAGGATTTGCCTCCAGATTGTCGTACACGTCCATCTCAAACGATCTCGGAGTCTCTGGAAAAGATAGCGGAAGGATTACGGAGATGTTGGGAAAGCCGTCGCCATACGTTTGGCAGATGGTCAACGGTGTCATGCTGTGCTTACTGATGACAACGAGGCAACCTCCTGTTGTACCAACGTACAGGAATTCGTCGACAACGTTCATACACGTGACTTGCCACTTTGTAGCTGCAAAGAACAAGTTCAATTGAAACATTTTGGATAAATAATTTTACAAAATAGCTTATTGTTACATTACAAATCTTATTTGTTTTGGCCAAAGGCAACAATGGTCCCTCAGAGGATTTAAAATATTGTCCGGAGACAATGTGGAAGAATTAATAATCTGTAATGGCCATTAAATTATTATTATTATGATGCTGATGACGAGTCCTTTGCCCGAAGTCAGATTCCTTTAGCTTCATACATTTATTATACATAATATATTTTTCCAGGAAAATTACAAATTTTATATGCAGAAGCTAAAACCATGGTAATTAGATCGGCCACCTTTGAATTTACTGGAGTCCTGGGAACCTTTGCCTCTGAGAAGCCCAGAAGGAATCTGGCTGAGCAGGTTGACCAAGGCCAACAAAGACTTGGTTGACGTATCCCAGCAGTAAACTGTTGTACCTGAAGAGACATTTAATGGTCAATTGGTAAGTAATACATGTACAGCATAACAATTAAAGCTGGATACACATGTGTGAAAAAGGTGCACAAGCTAATCTAGTCATTCATTTATCTGTTGCTACAAAAACACATAAGTCTAGTGTTGAGTTAAGTGAGAAAGGTAACAGTCAATTCTAGAACATATCGTGGCTAGTACTAGCCCAGTATATATATTACATAGTCTATTTTCCATTAAATTAGATTATAATCCTTTCTATAATCTGGTCTAGTCCTAATCCTAACTTATTATCTGTGATCTACCTGATATTGGACACGAGGTAGACTAAGAATAATGCTACTGGACTGGATGATGAAGGAGGAAGGATACAGAGGACTGAAGGAGGAAGTGCAGAGAACAGAGAAAAATGGCATCATTGGACATATGAACCTGCCTGAGGGCAGAGAACACAAAAAAGCAGATCTGAGATATTGCATTATTATGATAATGAATCTAGACGTCATTTACATAAAGTTAGCAAACAGCGCATGGTAAGTGAGAAAAGTTTAAGCGAATACTGAGAAGTTCGAGTAAAAGCGATCACAGATTACAGATGAGTGGCTGAAAACGTGAGCAAGTGCTAACGTTGATAACACCCATTCTCAGTAGCTGTGAAGACTTTTCTTATCACAATGTATACAATACTCCTGAGTGACACTTGTTCTGTTACATTCACAATTACCTTTACCATCAGCCGGAGATTAATTTATTTGTAAACAACGGCAGATATACCCGGATAGACGTAAGAGTAGAGAGTGAAGGGATCCGTGGAAGACGTGACGAGGTGGAAAGTGTCCACATGATTCTCTTCAGTGTTGAAGTGGTTTAACGTACGGATGCACTCACTGGTTGAATCGGTGTTCCAGATGGTGATCTTACCATGCCCCTGGCCACACCAGAGTTCAGGGGCACTGCATTGCAAAATAAAAATACTTGTATAACCAGCTACAACCTTTATTGAGGATTATTACAGTCAATTCTAGAACATAGTAAAATCTAGTCTAGCCTATATTACAAAGTCTATTCTCTATTAGATAAAACTAGGTTGTGCAGTATTCTCTTCTATATTTGGTCTAGTCATCGTTAACTATTCTCATCTGTGATCTGATATTACGTTAGTGTCAATAATTATTGCAATAATATAGTCCCTATATGGTAACTAATGCTTTGTGATAGAAAAAATGCAGTAATAATACATTAAAAATGAAGAAATATTCATTTGAATTTGTATATTTGAATCCCGCCAAATTGAATGTAATCGAGTGTTGTTAATTCTAATGGAAACTAACCTAACATAGATTAACCTAACCTTGCCTAATTTAATGAACCCTTTTCATGTCTGAATTTACTTATCCTAAGTTAGTTCTCCTAAATCAATCTAATCTAAATTAAATGATCATCTAAGAAATAAAGTATTCCCATGACACTGAAATTCATATTCCGTAGAAAACTTTCAAGACACATGCACATTCTGCAATTGCCAACAAGTGTCTCAGTCAATGTAGCTTTGACCATTCATCCATTAATTATACTTAACAATTTGACACATTTTTAGTAACCACAGAAGTGATTCGCTTCATTCAACGCAATGATCAGCAAAATTTCTCTGACAACTGATTTACCTAATGCTCGTTGTCACTGTTACAATGCAATGGATTGGGTTCTTGTTGCACGAATATTCTCGTTGGACAGGAGAGTAGGACAGGTCAAAGGTTGCTGGCAGTATCCCAGAACAGACAACAATATGGCCGTCGTCTAGAACCACATATATCTGGTTCTCCGCTTGACTGAATGACATGCATCGGACACTGGTTCCCGGTCGATTTGAAACCGAAAACTTCAGAATCTCTTTGTATTCAGATTGTCTGATTTAAAACCAAACATTTTGTATATTGTGAACGTTCAGCAAAATTCAGAAAAAGGCATGTGCTACAAAATGAATCTAACTAAATAAAAATATAGGTATAAAGCTTAGAACTCTGTCATTTGTCATTCAAATTAAATGTTAAAAGCAAATGAAACATTAGTTAATTTCAACAAGAAAAATAAAGTCACATAATAATAACTATAATGACAATTGATATTGTGCCATAAATTGGTCATGTTGCTAGAAGGGCATCTAAAGATTTCATTTGATTCATTCACATAAATTGATACATGAAGGCTTAAACTGCTTCATATTGTTTACAACATGAATGGAGTAGCATTGTAATGCAATAGTTATAAGCACTTTACAGCTAGAATATTGGCTGCAGTAGACAACTATAATCACTTCTGAACAGTTAAAAAGTTATATATAAATGAAATCACTAACTGCAATTCTTCCATGTCTTACAGAATGTTTCATTTAAGTTATTAAATGATTCATTTGACTTAAACTACTTTGAAGATTGGTAAAAACACACCTGTAGACGTGAATCATGGCTCCAGAACTAGCGCACCAGATATCAGCTGTAGTCACACACATTACTGTGATTACCGCAAACTTGACCTCCAACTTCTAATCAATGAAAAGGACACAAGGAGTAAGCCACATTATGAACTGATTAAAACAATGAACAAAATCAAGAAAATCGTGGGGCGTAGTGGAATAGTCGAAGTGCCAGTGGATAAGCTTTGTCTGAATTATACCAAGTAATAAATCATGAAATTGCATATGTGGTTGACTGGTTGAAAATTAATAAATTATCGTTAAATGTTAAAATTGGCCAGATTAACATCCTACAAACTAGTGAATTCATGTGCAAATACTCGAACAAACTTCTGCCCTCAGTATTTGATAACTACTTTAGCATAACATCTGATACACACTCGTACTCAACCAGACAAGTGGAACTATATCGAAGTGTATTTGCCCGTACCAATTCAATAGAAGAAATGTTGAAACGAGAAGAGCAGCTGACAATCGGATGAACAAGTTGAATTGTATAACAACAAATTATGTGAATGAGGACTTACTAGTGCTATATAAATATCTTGTCACACTATCTTACAGCAACAATTTGTATGATTCGTGATCAGTTTTAAACACTGCAGATCATGAAAATCAAGGGACAACCTTTATCTGGACACACTCTTGATCCTGGTAGCTACAGACGAGCAGCGCACCAGATGAATCTGGAGCAGTACGGAGCGACACCCACACGTCTGACTGAGCCTCTGTTTGAGGCATGCTCGCATCAAAGCTAAGTCGTGCATCCGCTGGAATAAGAATAACAGTTGAATTCACAAATTAATCATT
Source organism: Dendrobaena attemsi (assembly GCA_034693945.1). NCBI lineage: Eukaryota > Metazoa > Annelida > Clitellata > Crassiclitellata > Lumbricidae > Dendrobaena > Dendrobaena attemsi. The sequence goes on along the minus strand of JAQFXW010000254.1, from coordinate 5,487 downwards.
AAACAACCTGACGTTGACAAAACATCATTGATCAAATTGTAATTAAATTGCAATTAATTATTATTTGATCATATTATTTGTAATTGTAACCAGATTACATAGAATTTCAACTGAAGCAACGTAACTGCTGCAGATGCCAAACTGCAACTATTCTGTCAAATGTTGAGAAGCCAGCCTTTTGCTCACTTCAGTTTTGTGACTCAGGCGTCTAAGCTCAAGAGGCAAACATCACATGCAAGGTAAAATCGCAGTCACTGCATACAAAACTGTCGCAAGCACAAGAGATCCGCAACTGAAACTGCTTGCCTTCCATGAAGTCTGAGATCCTCCGTACAGAACAGGCACAAAGAACGTCCGCTCCATTTTCAAGCATCACAACATTGTAAAGCGCACAGAAGTCGGGACTCTCTGCAAACTCCACGATCTCTTTTGTCGATGGCCGTTCACTTGGATCACGTGACCAGCACAAGGTCATCAGGTCAAGGACGTTGCTCTGCCGGATGACCTCCTAGCAACCGAATTACAATGTCAAGAAAAACTGTTACACAATCTGAGAAAAGTGAAAGTAGAGTAGGTAATTAATGTAATATTGAATCAATGTAATATTGCAGCCATTTGTATAATTTGAAGCTTGCTTAATTGGTGTAAAGAGATATCCTGGTCATCAGTCAATTTTCTTTTAACTGCATGAGCAAAAATTCTAGAAACCTAGCTAAGTTCTCATTCTACATCTAAATCTTTACAAGACTGACTTCATGTGGTGCGCTACTAGGAGAAGGCGTCACCAGCTCAACACCGGGGTACATGTTGTCTCCGATTCGTCCTTCAAGCTTGGCGTGCGACCTTGGCGTCGAACTCGAGATGGATCTCTGCATGAGGTTGCATGCAGTTCGGTCCGTGGCTGGCTGCTTTTAACAGCTTCGTTTCCCGAGGGGCTGCATCAGGGTGTTACCGTTTGCAGCTGCCAAAGCGGCCGCTGCTGCTTTCATCATTTGTGACTCAGGCGTCTAAGCTCAAGAGGCTCAGGTGCTGGAACAGTCACCTCTCTGTAGTCAAGCTCGGATCTCAGGTGGACCGTTGCAACAGTCTGCTTGCGGCAACACCCAAGTGCCTCCTCGACGGTCTTCAATCCGTACTTGATGCAGCAGCGAGACTCATCTGCAATCGGCAGAGATCTGACCACATCCCACCCCATCTGCGAGACCTGCACTGGCTTCTGGTGACTTGTCGTGTTTAGTTCAATGTCTGTTTATTTGTCTACAAGGTGCTTCAGGTTGTCTGTGCAGCTGCTGCAAGGAGATGCATGCTTCGGCTGTCGGACGTCACCCCGTTGTGACTACAGGGAGGATCTACATGGGACTGCGGAGGTCGTGGACTGTGTTTAGTAATCAGGCACTCTCCTCCGCAGTTCCAAGATGCTGGAACAGTCACCTCTCTGTAATCAGATCTGCCGACTCAGTGGAGTAATTCAAAACTAGTCTTGAGGCCTATTTTCTCACTAAGGCTTACCCAAAAACTTAGAGCTAGTTTTGTTTGGCACCCTTGTAAAAGTTGTAATGTCAAGTCAAGTCAAGTAATCTTTATTGTAATCATCAGTGCACAGACCTAAGCAACATTGTACATAACAGCTTAACAACAATTACAATTAGTGTGAATATTTACAAGCATGTAGATAATAGAACGATTACAACAGGAAATGCTCCTAAGGGACATTCATCTCACTAGTCGGGACACCCCCCTATCAGTGTCGCATGAACTTACTAAATATGGCATCATAGAAATCGTCGTTATTATTATTACTACGGTATGTATATGATATGTCGGTAATTTGATATCTATAACATAATATGTAATGGTAATAGAGAGACAGAGAGGGCAGACAAACCTTAGCTGTAATCATTGGACGTCCTCCAGACATCACATGACCCTTGAGGTTAATGTTGGTGCCATTGAACGTTCCCATGTCTTCGAATGGTAGCCTCAGCAGCAGCAATTCATAGATGAACATCCCAAACGAATAGCAATCGACCTGAATCAGACAGAATGCTTGGATGTTGAAACGCCATAGGCAGAGGAGCAATCTGCTGGTCAGTAATCTACCTCAAGGCAGTACGCAGTGAGTAAGGACCTTGAGCAAGTCTCTTGCTCTCATTTGCTCTGTGGGGAGCACAGGAGGTACAAGTAATATGATGGACGAGACACTAGTACAAAGGTAAGTTCAACCTTCTATCACCAGATGGCATAGTAAATGAGGCGCCTCAGCATGTTAACTTTGACTCAGCATCAGCGCTGTAGTCAGGAGTGTCTCCTGACATTTCATACTACATGATTCGCTATATAGATACTCTAATACAAAATAACATAATGCCCTGATTCAGTCTTACTCATTGCAGGATAGCTTATAAATACGTAGATCATTTCTAGAGACAAGCATTGTCTACCTAGGTCTCTCTTGACAGGCATTTACATGAATAAAAATGTACCCAGCCCTTCAGAGCTGTTGGTTGACTCATGTCCCATTTCGATCAATGTATGTTTTCAATTTTCAAAAGATTGTCAGTTAAATTTGCACAACTCTAACTCTGAAATCACAACTGAAAGTAGACCTGCTAATTGATTTCATTTTTTGATTTACCACAGGACTATAAGCAGCAATTCATGTCTTATTATTATTGTCCATCTACTGTCATGCTAGCCTATTATATTAGCCAGTAAGTCGTCTCGATATGTCACGTGTGCAACTGCGTATGTGCATTGGGCTGCATTACATAAAGTTCTGTGCAAAACCTCAGTACTACTATCATCGTAAACTAACATTGAGCCTATCGTGTGCTTAAAAAGTTTTACCAGTGAAAATCAAAATATACAAAATGTGATTTTTCATATGCCAGCTCATTGTGCAGCAATAAATTGTAGCAATCTTAAATACTGACTAAAACTATGAAGAGAGAGAGAGAGAGAGAGAGAGCCAGATAAGTGATGATGTGTGCATAGAAAAGTAAACAATCCATGAGCCAACCGAGCTGAACATTGTGCAAAGAAAGTACAAACTGCTCTTTCCACAATTTCGGTCGAGATGAGTAATTTTTAAATGGTTAGCTAGAAATAAACAGAGACTTAATAACATTAATCCACCTTCTCTGTGTACATTTCTTCGCCATTGTGTTGGATGATTTCTGGCGCCATGAATGGCAAGGTGCCAGCAAATCCCTTCGTGCCCACAGGAAGAACGACTCGACTCACTCCATAGTCGGCGAGCTTGACGTCGACTTGAAGGTCACGGTCATCGTCATTCGCATGAGGAAGTGGCAAGCTATAGACAAGGACGTTTTCTGACTTGAGGTCACGATAGATTATGCGAAGAGAATGCAGGTACTGAAGAGCTGAAGCGACCTGGGAAATAAAATCAAACAATGGTCTGCCAATCCCAGGTATCAATAACAAAGAACTTGTTTATAGTGTGCTATTGGAGGAATTAGGATTCAAGATGTTTTGCTTTAAATGGATAATGGATGACACGCTGGTACGAAGAGATAGTTTCCTGCAATCTCCTACAGGTCAACTCATCCTTCTATTACTAGGTGGCGTTAATAGAGTGAAATGGAGAATGAATGGATGTTGCCTTGTCGGGCTGCCAGACAGAAAAATTAAATTCCCGTATTAAACTGTGATCAACTGATCAACTCTGTTCATACATCACCTATAATTATACTATGTTGTGTCAGTTTCATTGCTAATAAGTGAACATTATTCATTCTCATTATAATCGGTGTCCAGATAGCCAACTAATAAAATGATAAAAATACGATTCAACAATGATATTTCATTGGCTCGAGTCATGAATGCCACTGACACATATTTATTCTTGAAATGGTGCTATATAAATGTTAGATTACAATTACAGCTGAGATGATCGTAATTGTAACTTAAAAATTCTATAGGGCCAACAAAAGCGGAGTTGCGAGAACCAGCTTATGTACAGATGCTTAGTCAAATCAGAATCGTAAGGCACGGGGTTAAGTTCCAAAGAAGTCAGGCAGGCAGGGTGATGTTTATAGTTTAAATGCCTGAGCAAGGTGAGGAGAGGAGAGAAATCTGGATAGGATTGGTGAAAGAGTAGTGTTTTCAGTTGTGAGGGAGCGGCAAGCAGTGAGGTTTTCGTGAGTTTGTAAGATGGGTGTAAGATATCTATTATAATACTGGCAGCAGTTTAATCCAAATAGGATTATAATAATCACAATACATTTGATAAAATCCAAACATATATCTAGACAATTTCTGTCTGATTTGACTTGTATAGTTGGGTTGAAATAAACAAGTTGATTGATTGATTGAAATTAATACTCGCCACGACTGTTTAAAAAAAACACTTTGCTCACCTGAATGACAATATTGCGTATGACATATGCTGGCAACCGGGTGCCAGCCCTCTCGAAATCTAGAAGACGGTCCCTGAGCGCTCCCTGCGGAGCAAGACTCAGAATGAGGCTGAGTGGTCGGATGGAGATTGCAAGCAAAGGCACAATGTGAGGATGTTTCAACGTCAGCATTATTCCGAGTTCTTTTCGTGCGTTCAGGTATGCTTCGCAACTGTTCTTCACCGGATCCCGATCCCACTTGCACTTGTCAATCTGTCCCAACAAGATTTATTTATTCATTTATTACAGCACATTTCTATAGCACCCCTTCAAGTCTACCTACTCAGAAGCGCTCCCAGTCCAACCGCGGTCAAGCAAGACAGTCTTAAGACCAGAGACGAAAAGGGCAGAGCTGCCAATGGGAACAAGTCGGAGTTACAAGGAGAGCCCATTACAGGTCATGGGGCCAGTGACTGACAATACTCTACTTGTGAGCGAGGCACAAGAAGTCCCTCCTGGGTAGCCGAGCAAAGTGAAGAGTGGTGATAGATGCCTGCGGTCAAAATTACTGCAGATACAGAAGGGCCAGGCCTTCAAGACAGCATCAGACCAGCGCAGAGACAGCTGAGACACAATATGCAATGCGCTGCGGGTAAGGAAGCCAGTGGAGGGTATTTCGCATATAATCAGCACAAGATGTAAACAAGGTAATGTAATACAAACATTTATATAACACTGCAGGTAATGTAATACAAAATTCCTATAACTCCGCCACAATAAAATGCCTCTGTATGTGGATCTGACAACAAGATATAAACGGGATAATGGAATGCGAAATTTATACAGCATCACCTCAATCAAAATCAATGTCTCAAGAGTCTTCTATAGCAGAAAATGGGAACTGAAAATCGACCCATATTATGGAACTATGTTGCATATTTTCTGCAAACTTAACTTAACAATTTATTTACAATAGTGTACTAAATGTGACTTGGGGTAACAAACGCATATCGTCCTTAAAGCATTAACATGCCTTGATTGAAATTAACTATTATAATATTCTAAACAATATTTCCCGTAGAATCGATGTCCTCGTGTCGCGGTGTCGCGGTGTCGCGGTGTCCTCGAC
>JAQFXW010000253.1:0-20918 GCA_034693945.1 Dendrobaena attemsi | reverse complement strand
CTCTTACAGTCCACTACTATTCAGAGGCGGCCCCGACTACAGCCCGAGGGTGTGTCGGAGTTTTACACGCCGAAGCCCTTCAGCAATTTTGAGTGAAGGACTTGCTAAAGGTCCTTACGCGGTGGGTAGCGGGATACTATCCCTTTTGGATCCTCTGTTGACTTTGAGCGATGACAAACCTGTGTTAAACTTTGCTTATAATATTATTCTGATGTACCATTGCCTTGTATTGTTCTTGTTCAATAAAAACCATTGAATGAATTTTACGACGTTAACAGCTGCATAGAGTAGGCTAGTGCATTTGGACATTAAATTTCACAGCGACTTCGGAATAGGCAAACTGTTCCCACAGGGAGGTGTGCCTATGGTGCGGAGTAAAACGCCCCTTTGAAGCATTATTTTTAATTTAATTATTTTTCTTTGCATTTTTTTATATAACTGAATACGATGAGTTTCTACTTGGGATCACAGTAGGCCTACTAGACCGTACAATAATGTAATGCGTCAAGTGATGTCATTCGCGTTGCCTAGTAGCAAAAACCATTTAGGGGCCTTCCCTCCCCTACTATGTATGCGGAGGGCAGTATAGTCAACACAAAACTGATTGTTGAAGTGCAAACACGTGTGAACTACATCGACAAATCAGTATTCGCTAAATAAATTAATATAATTATTCAAGCTGACAGATTACTGTCACACCTGGTACATGAAGTATAGACGTAGCCAAGATCAATGTCATTGAAATTTATATAAAAAAATTCAACGTGTGAAGATTTAAAAAGTCATCCTACTTACGATAGACAAGCACGGAGATAGTTGTAAGTTGAATCAATTTATCAAACTATATCATAGAATTTACGATCATCCTGGGGAGGGAGAAGTAGGCATTAAGATGCATTCGCCTAAATTGCAGACATGCACAAGCGTAGGACTAGCTCTTTGTGCTCAAGAAGTGGTCGATAGCGTAAGAGTTGATGTGGACTGTCAGTGTCAGCTGAAAGGTCGGAGATTCAAATCCAACAAGTGAGTCAGGGCAGAAATTTTGGTTCGAAAATTCTGAATCGATCAATATTCTTAGGAAAGTAGGCCTACTTCAATTGATCCCAAGCTGGGGCATGACGGGGCACTTGAGGCGCTTTGAAGTTTTCGTAATATAGTGAAAACAAACCCAAGACTTTCTTGTAATCAAACTATATATACCAGGATAATGTACAGTATAAACAATCTCGGCATCCCCCAGATTGGAGATTATTTTATCCTACTAATCTGTCCAAAAATCCCGTTATGCCCCACTGCATGGGATAAAATAGGACATATAGCCTACCTGTCCCAGTTGTGTTTAGCTTATGAAAGAGGACATAGCCATTAGAATTTAGAGAACCTTTTACTGCGTATTCATGATATAAATTAAATTTACTACTACTCGACCTCTTCCAGACAAACCCTGAGTTTTCGTTTGTCTCGGTATACCCCTTACTTCGGCTATCAGAAAATAAACTTTTCATCCTATGATTTACCAGACGCACATTTTAGAAGATGTTTCCACCGCTGGTATAAAACGTTAATTAAGTAAGAAAGAGAATACTTGAGTTTCCCATTATGCCTCTGTATCCCATATGCCCTCGCTTTCCCTATTTCGCAAACCGCAGCCTTTTCTTTTGTATTCAATCTACCAGGCCTACACGCTTTAACTAGGCCTAGGCCCCCTTTGCTAATTCAATTTCTGTGGTCCGTGGATCTTGAACTGGCTCAATAGGTTGAAGCGCCTTCAAAACTCCTTAGCTCGCGTTGGCGGCGTTGTACTTCGTCTACGAGCTCCACTGTGCACAAGCTCGTCGGTTTTACATTTTACTCCAGCAGCTGCATTGGCTTCCCGTTCATTTCAGGATCAAATTTAACTGAGCATATTTGACCTACAAAACCCTCAACAATAGCATACCCCTCTACCTCCAATCACTACTAGCCTACTTTCCTACACCACTTCCCGTTAAATTGCGATCACCAAGCATGGGTCTTTTAGATGAGCAACGATGCAGAACAGTTATGGGCTCGCGTCAGAAGCGAAAACTTTTCTGGTGTTTGGTTTTTTGGTTTATCTACAAAATACTAAAAAACAAGAAATTTGTTTTTTCTAAAAAATAGCGTTTAAAATGTTTATAGACTAAACATCTATTCAATTGCTTAAAACCTAGAATTAGTACTAAAAAATCAACTGTCATCAATAATTATTGTAGGCTATTGTGTTTACCAGGCTATTAATCTGAGTTTGAGTTCTTCTTTACCGAGGTATAAAGTAAAAGGTAAGTTAATCCATTTTTCTATAGCGATTGTATATGCCCTCGACCCTCTTCATTGTGCAATGAATTGATCGGGTGAGATCCTTCGCCACCGCTCGCCAGTTTGAATGGGCGCCACGCCATTTAAGGGGCCTAGGTCCCCGTGAACGGACTGTGCAAGCCCGAGATCTTTAAATCTCCAAAAGTCATCGCGTGCATTCCATGCCCCGTCCTGCTCCAACGGAACGGATTCGACTACCATTCTCTTTTCGCAGCTAGAACTAACTTCTTTCCTTAAAAAAACAGCTCAAAACTCACTATTTCTCCTTGGCTTTCAAGCACTTGGATAATTAAACTGCACTCCACAGTCATGGCGGCTGACTACTCGCGCCTCAGATTCACATTTCGACCTTGCGCGCGTCACACGTTTAGCAAAAATAAAAACATTAAAATAAAATAGCTAACCGTATGCGTGTACGATCCTTTTGAATTCTGATCTGGAAGAGAATTTTATTTCTTCACAATTATCCAGATAAAGACAATCCTTCGGAAGTGCATACGACGGAGCAGCAATTATAGCGTAGAGTATTTGTGAGTGAAGGACTTGCTAAAGGCCCATATTTATAGGCCTAATATGCACCGTGGTTCAATAAAAGTAAGCCAAACTGTTCTTGATATATCTCCGAAACCTGATACGGAATCATACTAAAAATTTTCACATATTTAGAGAAGTGAACCAAGAATATTACTCCAAAATATCATATGATTCCGATATATCATAAGTTTTATATGATTCCTTAAACTTCATATACAGAAATGTAGGTATACGAACTATTTTCGACTTCTTGATGCGATAAAACAAGTAAGCCAAACTGTAACTACAATCTTTTTTATTTTATGAAAAAAATATTAAAACTAGAACTATAATTATTTATTAGAGTTTCCAAAAGAAAAAAATGCATAGGGGATACTTACTTTTTATTTAATGACTTTCGTTTGTTTTCCTGCTCAAAAAGAAGGCGATATTACGCTAGAGGATAATCAACGGACTGTCACTCAATGTACAAGCAGAATGAGGAAATGTTGAACATTTTCTTTAATTAAATCCTCAAATCATAGGCCTAGAACTGAGAATTTCTTCACAAAAATATTAAAACTGTCTTCTTGTTAGAATTAGCCTAGGCCTACTTTCTTCTACAAAATCTGAAAGAAAATTGCTTGTAAGCCTAAATTTCAGTATAGGAAGTTAAAAGACTTATATAAAAGTTGTAATATCTTGGAATCATATGATATTTAGAAATACCATTTTTGGTTCAATTCTCTAAATATCTGGAAAATTTTACGATGATTCATTGTCAGCTATTGGAGATATATCAAAAGCAGTTTGGCTTACTTTTTGAACCGTGCACGGTATATAAGGCATAATATAGGCCTAGGCAGTGCTTTTTGTAAAAAAAATATAGATGCCGGTGCGCAAAACTATTATACGAAATTTATATATGCCTAGGCCTACACAACGGTTTGATATAGATTCGAAACTGCGACGCTCCGGTCACATGGTGCCGAACGTCCCACTACACAACCATGTCTCGAGACCTTGATTGGTTTTCCACTTTACCTACAGCCCAGTCTCTTTCCCCAGGTGTCTGTTCATTTCCCCGTGTTCCTGTTGGGAGGGTTGGTATTCACAGGAGTTGAGTATACTCGAGGGGGTGATGGTATAGGCATAGGCGTAACTTTGTATGGTGACGGTTGTGTCAGGTCACCACCACTTTTTAAAGTGGTGGTGACACTGTGGTGAAAGTCACTACCACTTTTTGACCCAATAATTGATTAAATACATTGTTTACATGACTGCTTTTTGGCGGTCTACCATCTAATTCATTCGTGCATTGACTCTACTTCAACGTGACTTCGCAATTGGATGTATTAACCTTCTCACAAAGACATAAATCACGAGTTTCAATGTTTTTCGTTATGCGGTAGGCTACCCAGAGATCGCAAGAACGAGCCTATTCACGAGACCTGAATGGTTATCCAATGAAAGTCCGCACTCGCCCGATTTCAAGAAGGTCAGAGACAGCAGTGGAGCTGTTAAGGGAGATGTCATTTAGAACTGGAAGGCGCAGGGTAAAGTACTCGGGGTTTGAGCTCTTGGACACCTATTGCGATGTTTAAAGGAAATCCTCTAGATGAGAGTCAGGAGACTGGAGCAGTTGGTGTTGATCTGTTTGAATTGGTGACAGAGAACATTTCAATGCCATGGCAGATCGTTCCTGAGGCGATATACCATTAGGAGCCTCGCAAGATATAGGCTTGCTGGGATAGAGAACTTGCATGCTGACTGCATAGGGTTAAGAAATGCACAGAAAAGAAGATGATCGGGTGAAGCTGGATTGCTAACAGGAGTTTGTGAAAATAGTTAGAAGTGGATTCGTTCTAGAATTTTAGCCAGTGAAATGATTTTGAGGATGGGATTTGTATGATATAGCCTATAGCCCTATGTTGCCTCGGCATTCTGGCGATAGCGCCTGCTAGTGAGTTTTGAATAGGCCCATAACTGCAAACGCTTTAGTTTAGGAGATATTAATAGATTCAAGGTCGAGGGAGATGGAATTGCAGTAGAGAAGCTTTGAGTTGACAATGTGGTGGCAATGGTGGAGGCAGTTTTATAGACGAGTATGAGAAACATGCGAGGTAGCATAAGTCACGAATGTGATCGAAATTATTTTAGATAAGCATATAATTAGGCCTAATGGTTTAAAAACGGGTAGATGTGGATTTAATAAAAAAAACATAACACCATACAATATTAAATTGCAACGAAGGACTAGGGCGTGAATGCATAAGATGAAGACAAAGCGTGGCCTTTACTATAAATTCTCTTATTGGAAAAAGGATTAAACTTAGATCATTAGGGGATAAGAGAGTACACAGGTGATCAGAGAAATTGTCACCACCACTATTTGGGGCAAAGTTACGCCCTTGTTCTTCTCATATTTATTTTCAATACAATCAATCAAGAACCACTAGAAACATCTATGTCTCTGTTACGTAGGCCTACAGGTAGGCCCTACATTGTACATGCATGTGCTATAAAGAACCACATGGCACTCATATCGACCATTCTCGGTTGTTGGCCCGGCCCATACACCTATAGAACGACCTCCCGCATGAGCTCTTTTCGTCACTATAGGCCTACATTCGCTTTTGCAAGAAGAACACTAGAACAGGCTGACACACCGCAGTCTGGTACAAACAGCAACGATAATAATGTTCGATTAAATTCTATAGTTAATCATCGTTAAGCTCGTTTGTCCTTTTGCATTTGTTTTGAGATTTAATGTTAATATGTGCGTTCTTGTAGGCCTAAAGAACTCTTGGAATGTACATGTAGTCTCACTGTCCTCGCCCCCTGCCAACTTGACTCACGTCTCTCTACGTAAATCGTGGCTGGGCTGGGAGCGCCTCTGAAGCTGCACACCACATAAAAAGCTAGAATGACTGAACGAATGAGAAATAATAACAATCAGATGGACGTAAGTTTAATGGAATACAGCGACCAAGTTCTGCCGTACGCAGCAACAATCAATCTAATTTCTAATCGAATCGGAATGCAGAACTTTCAGTTGCCATGGTGATCGATTCTATTGTACATAATATTCTGGCCAATGAATGTGCGGATGGGTCATTCCACGGAGCGATTCACTATAAATGCAGGAGCGTTTGAAGTATAACGCTATTGGTACCAACCCTTGAACCTAAGCTTAGTTCTATGGCATTGATATCAAACATTATAGTTTACAGCTATAACAACTACAAATACATATTCATTTTACGTCAGAATATTCAAGTGTCGACAATGCCGTAAAAGTTTCCGTTTGTCATTTTTCAATTACACAAGCAAGCCTCTAGGCTAAGTAATTTTTCAACGTTCACCGTATGACGTCCTCGTTAGGAACCTTGAAGCCCAAAGTTGGCGGGTATGCCCTTGTGATGGATATACGTGGACAGCAATTAAAGCTCGCCTTTGCCGACGGGCGAGAGAACTAAAAAATTATACACGAAACGCCCGACATACTCTGCCGTTATATAACAGGTTGTACAGGCCCTTGATCTAGAATGTACACGAACTGATACTAGTTATCTCCCAACATTAACAACTTCCTCTTTCCAACCTCCTAAAACTGTCTAAAGTCTAAACAGACTGGAACTGAAGATTAAAACAGAGAACACTTCAACTTGGCGTCTTCACTTTTTAAGCTCGGCATTCGAGGATGACCACTCATCATCTACTTCACGATCTCGACTTCAATATGATCGGAAGTTGCTCAGTCTTGTAAAAACTACACGAGTGCACACGGAGGGGATCGCAACTAGAGCAGAGTTCAATCTCTCTATAAAAACGCAAACCCTGACCTCTAATATATATCGTGTCTCAAAAAGTTGTGCAAAACTGTTTTGGTCAGAACTTCGTCAAATTTCAACCAATTTTAATAACTTTTGGTAGGTAGGTGCCAAAATGGCTGAAATTGTATGGGCTTATGGTATAAAGATTTTCCACCTCACCTGACATAGGCCTATAATCGATAAACACAAATTTGCCAAATTTGTATATACAGGGTGATTTTACAAAAAATATGATCCCCCTAGTTTCTATATTGATATATTGGTAGAAAGTACGCATACATGTAGGCCTATGTAATAAAATTTTATTGGCGTAAAATCACTTCATATGTACACGTATCTGTCAACTTTTACCAAAATATTTCAAACGGAACAAAGGTTATTCAACTTTTAGTGACGTCACCCACTGCTTTTTAAATTTGAGATAACGTTTAACAGTTTTTTATAATCGCTCCGCCATACGTTAAGATTTTTTCACAGACATAAAGATAATTCATATCTACAGCGACCAAATTATATCAAAATATTTCAAGCACAAGTTACAGCACATTATTTTGTTACGCTTATTGTGTTACACTTTTTTTGATTCATCAGAATACAAGAAAGTGGGCTCGTTAAAAGTTCTGTAACTTTTGTTGCGTTTGAAATATTTTGATACATTTAGATAAAAAATTGGCCGATATATATATATATATATATATATGAATTACCTTTAAGTCTGTGAAATGTCATTAAAAATATTAAAACGTAGGAGGATCATATTTGTAAAATCACCCTGTATTATACAAAATTGGCAAAATTGTGTCTAACAAGGTAGTGAGCTATATGAGGCAGGTGACGTAGAAAATTTCTGTAAGGTATACAATTTCAGCCATTTTGCCACTTACCTGCCAATAATTATTACAAATTAGTTGAAATTTGACGAAGTTCTGACCGAAACAGTTTTGCACAGTTCTTTTTTAGACACGGTGTATAGTTCACAGGCAACGGCGATATGCACTTGACCATCATACACGTATCGTAATTATACCGTAATAAATTATGCCTTAGGAGCAGGAATGATGACTGAAATTATAATACTATTGAAGTACTGATATCAGTAATAAACAGAGAAAGGTGGACCAGTACCAGAGTCCCTGTTCATAAACTATATCGTCGCACTAATAATGAAAGTAGGAGCCTCCGACATCCAAAATCGGAAAATCTTAGAACCAAAAAACCATATAAAAACACAAAACAAAAACAAACCTCCTTATTCATGATTAATTTTATATATAAACGGAGTTCATTGGCTGAAGTGCTTCCGCTGCTGCTGATTACAAACTGAAATTTGACTAGTGCATTGGTGAAATTTGCAATAGAAGGTTTCATCTGTATCAGAGACTATAATTGAGTCAAACCATTACAAACAATTTGAGATGTGCAGCAGTGCAGCACTCGAGGACGAACAGAGTTTAGTGAGACAACGGACAAAAGGAAAGAAATCTGATTATATTTTTATTTATTTATTCACGAATTGCACAAAAGACCATGATAGGTCTACTTGATCGAGATGGTTGATGATAATTATAGGCCTATAGACATATTATAGCTTGCCTAAAAATTGCAAATCTTTCATCTACCGGATGGGACAACGAGAAATCCATTTCGAGAGTTCGAGGAAATACCTGTCAGAGAGTAATATTTATTATTGATGCCTAGTGTCAATTTCAAAACGAGAAAAGGAAAAGTAATATCCATTGTAGAGGCCTACTAGACCCTATCTGCATTCTGCAGCTTACTATATCAGTCGATACTCAAGCATGATATTTGATCCGCAACTACAGAGAATTGAGTTTGTTCGTCTACAATTCAAACGTGTAAACATTGCGATTCTATGTATGTCGCTTTGACGCGTAACAATAAAAGGAATTGATGAATTGTGTTCACCTGTGCCGCGGCTCTTTTCAACACTCGTGTTTTGTGGTATAGGTCGATATTGTCTTAGGTTTACTGACGCACATCGTCTTTAATATAGAACTCCAGCGGTGCATATAATAACTACCGATTAAATATCCGCTATAATAAAAGTCTTCTCAAGCACTGCGGACCACGTAGGCCCATACGAGAATCAAAATAGTTTTCTGTGGGTCTTTTCCAAATATCTCTTACTCTAAGTATAATATGTCTAATTACGCGGCCTATAGAGTCGGTGAGCGTTCTAGAATGTTTCCGTCTGCTTATTCCTATCATTTACCGAAGTCGATTCGCGACGCTCACGTAGACTTCCGGATGATGTCGACAGGTATTCTCTCTCGTGCACTTCTAGAGGACACGACTGCTCATGGTCTGCCAAATGCGAGGAAAGCAACAGGTCAGACCTATTTGAAGGCATTTTTAACCATCTGGTCAGTGGTCATTCAATCGATCAGTCTAAATTTATATAGCACCTCTTCAAGATCCCTACTCAGAAGCTCTCCCGACCTAGGCTATGCGGACAACAGTAGGCCTGTATGTATTATTTCTTCAATGATGCATAGACAGAACCATGCTCTTTCAGCGGTTGGCCCTTCCAGGGACGTCCATTCTGGAGGGGGAATGAAGCAGAAATCTTCATAGCTTCTTCCGAGGGGAAAAAAAATTTCAGGTACAAATTATTGAAGAATTGTGTATTAGAGTGAAGAATTTCTGGAGCTTTTTCGGGTAAAATTAGTAGCCTAAATTACTAAAAAGAGGTCGTTAAGAATTCTAGAGGGAATTTAGGGAAGAATTTAGTGAAATGTAGGACTTTTCTGTTGATTTTAGGACCTTGGCTGTCTTTTCTAGACCTAAACTTGGCTTTTTCAAAAGCTTTGCGTGGTAACGTTGCAATTGGGGGAAATGTTTAAGAAAATAGGGGAATGCTTCATAGGCTTAAGGGGGTTGGAAGCAACTGGGCCCTTCTATCTCGATCTGAATTGCCGATCTTAGGCCTAACACTTGCTTCCTAGACTTTACTCTCTCACCTTAAGACTGCTGTATTTGCCCAAGCTGAGGTTTAAGGCGCCTCTGAGTAGGCCTAGCTCCCTTAAAGAGGCGCTTTATGTACATGAAATGTTTGGTCGTGGCTGGACTGGGAGCGCCCCTGAATAGGTTCTTGAAGGGGCCATATATAAAGAATGAATGAATGAATGACTTATAATAGCCTGTGTACCGAATGCTAACTAAACGGTGCAGTTGCTCACCCTTTATAGGTTGTGCTACCTGGCAGTGTAAACGTTTTGTTGGAGATTCGATCGCACCTGATCTCGTACTTCATGTGTCCTTGCATCGGTTTACAAGTTTCTACGGTAGAAGTACGAGCAAATTTCGGCGCATATAGCTACATGTAGCCCACAATTGTAGGCCTATACACGGATAACCGGTGCTTATCAGCCGGTACCAAAAAGTCAATTCTTTGATGACTCGTTCATTTGTCCATCAAATGATATGTGCCGGATATACGATAACTACATGTTTTGAATTTGAATTTTGAATGTAAACCTGTCAGGTCAATTTAAGAAGGGCTTCTGGATCTTATCGATGTTGTTGATGGCGGTCGGACTTTGCTACAATCTGAACGGTCTAACAAAGATCTACTTTCGTCAACCAGTCACCGTTGCCATCAGTCTAGTCCAACAGCAGCAAATCGTCTTTCCAGCCGTAACCATCTGTAACTTGAATCCCGTTCGCAAGTCGGCGCTGGATGCTGTCCTGGAAAAGTGCAAAGACGTGACAAAATGCAGAAGAAAGCGTTCTAGTAAATTGATATATTAAATCTTAAGTCCAATTATTATTGGCCAGTTTCAAGATGCATAATGTTCTTTTGCTTATTTTCATCTCTCTCTCCGTCTCTCTATCTTTCTCTCTCTGTGTGCCTGTCTCTATCTTTGTCTCTCTCTGTCTCTCTGTCACTGTTTGTCCGTCCATCTGTCTGTCTGTCTCTTTCTCTGGAATCCACTTTCTCACGCTGTTCGCTCCGAAAATCTTTCTGGAAGTCAATCTTCCTCCCTATATCTGTTCGCAAGACCATACAGCCTCTTTACGCCAGGCATTGCGCTGTGAAAGCGCTTCTGAACGATTCTCCTTGCTAATAGAGGTGCTATGTAAATGTTCATGAACAATACGACACGAATATCTATTTACATGAAGATGCTGAGAATGAAAAATATTTACAGGTAATTTTATCCAGGAATAGAACTACTATAGCGACATTAGTACTGTAGTTCTAAAGTGAAACTTGACTATCCAGTATTTAATGAAAAGCATTAGGCCTATACTTAAGCTGCATCCTAGAACAAGATCGAAGCTACACCAAATGCAGACATGCTTTAGGGTTGTCGAAAGATTTAAACAACTTTACGACGCATACAATATTATTATTCTCATATTAATTAGTTAAATGATTTAACAATTTAAAGTAGTTAAGTATTTGGCATTGGTGCAATGCGCCACCACTTTTCTCTCGAATCGGTCCTGTATCGGTAGAGTCTATATACTATAGGCTCTGGGCCTATATGTGTAGTCTATAGAGATCTTGAAGGGCCGCTATATAAATTTCGTTGGTTGATGTTCTACAAACTACATGTAAGAACCACCATTCGATTGATATATATGGGAAGTGAAAAAAATATGTACGTATTTTATTGAACCGCCTGCAAATGCATTGCAAGAACGTCAGGCATGAACTACAAAGGTAGCCAAAAAATAGAGCACAAATAACGCATACGCATAGAGGCTATAAGCATGTCTACAGATCGAACGACTTCAGAGCTACAGAAAGAAGGCAAGTAGAAAAGCGAGTCCTTATTCGATGGCCTGCAGCTGTGCATTTCTAATGTTGTCATGAACAAATTGCTTTAGAAATAAAGCTGTAAGGCATGTAGGCCTAGTACCCGTGAGACGTGGTGGCGCAAGTGGGAGAGACGCCGCCTTGTGACCCAAGAGTCGCGGGTTCGATCCCATCCAAGCTGTTGCGTAGGAACCTAGGGCAAGTCCTTCACTGACAATACTGTTGTTCAGGGCACTTCGGCGTGTAAACTCCAAAACACCTGCGGGCTGTAGTCGGGGACCGCCTCTGAAAAGTAGTGGACTGAGAGAGAGGCGGTATACATACATACTGTATATGCATACTTGTCTGTATGCAGTTCAGTGTCCAGGCGGATGGGTTTCGTATCAACGCAACTGTTACACCATTCCACCGGTAACGGCTTCTCAAAACTTTGCGCGGGGTGACTGTTTGTCGAGGGGTCCCGGTTCGGATCTTGTCAGCGTTCTCGACGCAGAGGAATATTCGTTCATCATAAATCAAACGTATGTTCCATTGTTCCTATAATAGTAGGACTGGTAATGATTGTTGAAAACGTATGATCTTAATAACAGTAACGTTTAATTTGTTGAAGACATGTTCGCAATAACAGTAGCCTAGTAATGAATGTTAGTAACCCAGCCGGTAACAGTTATCCAGTAACACTCATTTGAGTTATTTTGTTTTAATTGCAGCAGTTCACCTTATTCATTTTAATATTAAGCTCGATTCGGTTAAGTTGTGTAGGCCTACATTAGATGTAAGCTGACTCTATCTCATAGAACAGAATTGCTTGAGGACATTGTTAAACTGTTAAACTAGGCAGATATTAAAACGTATTGTAGAAGTAAAGAAATCTCATATGGCTAGAGATTGATTTAAAACAACTGGAAAGCTTACTGTATAGGTTAGGATGTTCATTTTAAGATATAAAACATCGCATAGCGACGCCATTAGACGTCTGTAGAGTCGTGTTGTCCTCTATTACGTTGTTGCATAATATATATACACATGTAGTACTCAGGGCAGGACTTACTGGCTCGGCCTTTACAAACCAAGTCTGTCGCCGTTCGACGATACATTTTGGTTGGACGGTTCAAACTCCGCATTTCGCGACTGGAATTATGGACAGCCATCGAACGTGGACCACTGTGTGGCTCTTTCTACGACGACGAATGCATGGAATATTAACAACTGTCTGATCTATGCCAACTACATCTGCAAGATATCGTTAGGTAGGCAATCAACGTCTGTTTCAACTACAAACCGTATTTAGCCTTTGGAGTTGCAAATGCATGCTGTAGACCCCTACGCTTAGTAGAAATTTCTGTTATCGTAGACTTAGGCTTACAGCAGCTTACGTTGCTATCAATCATCTGCTATTTTGCATTGCGCAGCGACAGTTCAACAACAAAACTCAAAGATTTTGGTACATAATCAGATCTACTTGTAAGAGTTTGCTATTTACATTGCAATCAGCAAACTCCAAGATTGACATTTGAGTTATAGGTCTAGATCTTACTGCAACACACTAAGGTAACCAGGAAGGAACAATATGAAAAGCCAAGTGTATATACAGGGTGGGCCAAAAAGGGAACCCTACGTTTTTGTATAATAATTTTGTCAAAAGTATCAATTTTTACATAAAACTTTATAGACTGAAAGGCAATTCATATTTACGTAAAACTGCCAAATTCCATAGAAATATTTCAAATACAACAAACGTTGTTCCACTTTTAGTGAGCCCACCCCTGTTTTTTTAAGTCTCAAAAACTGCTTTTCAGGGTTCAAAACAGATAGCGTTTAACAGTCTTTTGCTAATATTTCCGCAAAATTTTGAAATAATTTAACGAAACTTTACTGTCTTCAAGGTATTCATACTTACATATGACATTCAAGTTTTATCAAAATATTCCAAAGTAAAACAAAGTTACAGCATTTTTAGCGAGAACACCTCCTGAATTCTGATGAATTAAACAAGTGTAGTGCACCATGGGTTACATAAAAAGGTGCTGTAACTTTTGTTGAGTTTGAAATATGTTGGTAGAATTTGGCCGTCATGTGTAAACATGATTTTACTTTAAGACTGTAAAATTTCATTAAAATATTTCAACGTTTGACTGAAATATCATCAAAACACTGTTAAACGTTTTTGAGACATCAAAAAGCAGTGGATGACGTTATTGAAGTTGAATAGCTTTTGTTCTGTTTGACATATGTTGGTGAAATTTGGAAGTTACACGTAAATAAGTACTGCCTTTCAGTCTGTAAAATTTTATATAAATTCTTACTTTTGGCGGAAATATTGGCAAAAAACGTAGAGAGGTTCATTTTTTATGGCCCACCCTGTATAAGATACGTACAGTGCTGCCATAAAAATTATGGTAAAGATATAATAACATCACTAAACAAACCGGATTCAGGCCTGACGATTCCAAATCCCAAAACTAAATTTAAGTCATCTTAGCTTCATTCCGTATAATATGTGATGATTTGGTCAATTTAAAAGTTTGAGCTTAAATTTGCTTGTGACAGGAGGATATGGAGGATTTGGAAGCTATGGAGGTCCTGTGCCACCAAACATGAATACCTCATTAACCGCAATTGCTGCACAGAATTGGCCAGCGAATAACGTCACAGAAACAATGGTGTTCGCAACAGCCCAGAAAACAACTGCACAAAATGTGTCAAAAAATGTCAAACTAACAACTGAACAGTTTCTTATACATCAAACGGCGGCACAAAGTCATTCTACGAATCATCTAATACCAGAGGAAAACGTCAACACAAAACCTACAAGAAATGTTTATGCAAATCGGGCTGTTACTGCAGCGGCACAAGTTGCACGTAATATTCCCGAAACAACAACTGTGGATTCCTCCTCAAAGAACTCTTCAGGAACAACAGAAGATTTAAGAGAAGACCTGCTGATTTCAACATCAGATGATCCAACTGGTAAGGAAACGACTACGAATGATAAGGAAGTGACGCTGTCATCAGGAGACGATGCAACTGACGCAACAGTTGTCGTCTGCTCAGCGGGGAACCACGAGGGGTCGACAGCTGCTTCCCAGGTTACCGAAGATGTACCAACAGAACTACTTGACGTGACAGAAGATGTGAACCTGAAAACCAAAGTTGGCACGATCACATCCAACGGTCTCTGTGCGCCGATCGGATGCTGCTGCAGATGTTGCTCTGAAGATATGACGTGCCACACCTGCAGCAATGCATCATTCTAAAAGTCCGTTGACTGCGCCTCCCGTATGCTTAGTCCCGGTCAACCCCAAACTACGGTTCCTTCCGATTCCTCCTCTAGTGCACCACACTTCTCCGCTCCACCGGTGCTCGTGGACAGCGTATACAACAGACCGGTCTTCGATTCGGACTTTCTGAAGGGCGAAGCTCTCATTGAGACTTTGGCGACCTTTCCAGAAGAGGTCAAGATCAGCATGGGTCATCATCTTGAAGATATGATTCTGAACTGCAAGTACTCCGGTCAAGATTGCCAGAGCGAGTAAGTACATTGCCTGAGTAAGTCTTAGCCTATCATTTGTTGTCTATCTTAGGCATTAGTTATTGGAATCTGATATAATTATAATAATATTGTCGCGGGAAGGGGGACGATCGCTCTTGTTCCAGCCATTTCGCCTATCCTAACTAATTAGAATACTCATTAAATCTCAAAGCTAGTTATAAGAGCTAAAAAGAATTACCAAGGATTACTCGAAACTAGACTTTAGGGGGCGCGAGTGTAAGTACGTGCGGTACGCTCTTCTTTCAGACAGAGTTCCGGAAGTCCTAGAAATGCAATTGACACGAAGACGAAGTTCTTTTGAAGACGGGTCCGTCCTTCTTATATTAAAAGTATAACGACCTATTAAGCTAAACGCGATTAAAGATGCAATAATAATTATCTCTTAGTTCTTAAACTATATAACCTCAATTTAATCTCGGGTGAGTTATCGTATAGGTGACGAATCACTCGACAATCCTAAATAAACAATCAGCGTCGGAGGAGCTGTAATACGTGCGTGTCTGAGGGCAATAAAGAGAGTAGCAAAGATGAAGATGCACAGACACTTTTTATCAGCTTAAAATAACAATCTGCGGAAATGACTGTCGAATTGCCACCCATCATACATAATCTTAATTAACACATTCTCCGCGACGGGAAATATCTTTCAATAGCGAGAGAATCTAACTGACCATTCGATGACCCTCACAGTGACACCGACGGTTCTATTGTTCTCCGATGCGCATAAGCCGTGCCATAATTTGAACTCTGTATACGCTTCTCGGCGCTCGCCGCTGGTCTAATGGATGACAGCCTGTTCTGAATCGACTCATATGCTAATCAGACACCCATCACTGCTATCAAAGGCCATTTAGACCACAAGATCCTTGTAGAATTGTTTGCCTCGTTAAGCCTATCAGTACAGGACCCTGAAGAACGAGATATCTCGACCCTCCCTCGCGTCCAGGCATACCTAATTTATGACGAGATATCTCGTTCCTAACAGTCAAAGTGTTTGAATTATACTCAATGTACTTAAATGCGTCTTAGTTTCAATACATGAGCGACTTCTATAGCGCCTTAAAAAGAAGAGATAGCGGTTTGCAAAGCGCCTCATTTAGCAAATTTCGCTACAATATATAAACGAGTCGATGCGTTACTTTTCTCTTTTGTCAGTGATTTTGTGGAGTTCTACAATCCGCTGCATGGCAATTGCTACATATTTAATTCCGGATGGAATAAATCGAAGGCGCTTTATTCGGCCACTCTGGGCGGACGCAGAGCAGGTGAGGCAGGCCATTCTCTTGTTCTGAAAGGCCTTTTGCCATATCTACAGTAGGAAGCAGTACGTGGCAGTCAACCGTAAGTAGCTAGGCCTACTTCTTTTCACTGGCTTTTGCCACTTCTAGACACTTCTTACCTATTCTTTCAAAGCAAATCAAATCAAATCTTTTATTGCAACCCAAAAGCAAAAATATTGCCACAACAGGCACATAACATAAGCCAAGATACAATTTAGGTCAACAAAGGGAACCCAAAAGGGACGATTGGTTTTATCATCAAATTCCGGTTTACAATTGTTATTGGCCAATCAAAGTTCACAAGCTTTGTACTGCAAGAAAAACAAATCCACCAGAAGTTGAATATCAATTGGCTAATTATTAGCACGAATTTATTTTTTTATTCATATATTTCTATACCGCCTCTTCAAGTTCATTACTACTCAGAGGCGGTTCCGACTACAGCCGGAGGTGTGTCGGAGAAACCCCTCGAGCTATTATGAGTGAAGATCTTGTTCAGTCAGACTCGAACCCGCGACACTCCGATTGCGAGACTTCGACTATCCCACAGCCCCACCCCGCCCAACAAGATACTATGCGCATCCGCGTGTCAACCGTAACTAATGATGATATTATGTCTCTATGGGCGTAGCTTATAAAATTGTGCTATAATTGTGCTCAAGGTTCTCGTAAAGGATATATACCGCTATTTGCTCAAGATTCAAAGACCGTTATTTACTCAAGACTCCTATAGAAAGTAGCTATCTAATGACATGTCTGATTCTGTCAGAAGTAGGGCACAGCGTCAAAACAATCTTCTTCTGCATCACAACTGGAATTAATGGCTGCCAATGCCAGTGAGCAACAGCTAGTTCAAAATCAACCTCTTTTAATCCATTTGCTTTTGAAACTATTGGAATTTCAGTATATATACGCTATACGATAATTGCAAATGATCGCAGGTTTGCAGTTGATTCTGAATATCATGCAAGACGAATACGTTATGGATATTGGAGATTCCGCTGGAATACGTCTGGTCATTCTCCCTCAGAATAAGATGCCCTTCCCGGAAGACGAGGGCTTGACAATCAGCCCCGGACACTATACCACAATAGCTGTCAAACAGGTTAAGAACAATTGCTCATCCTATGTAGAAATAATCTTGTGCAATTAATACATTATTAGTATTACTCCCACTACTACTATTTAGTAT
Organism: Dendrobaena attemsi; assembly: GCA_034693945.1. NCBI lineage: Eukaryota > Metazoa > Annelida > Clitellata > Crassiclitellata > Lumbricidae > Dendrobaena > Dendrobaena attemsi. The sequence goes on along the minus strand of JAQFXW010000253.1, from coordinate 3,421 downwards.
GATTCATATATAATACCGCCTAACTGTAAGTAGGCCTACTAAGTACTTAACTGTAAGTAATTAAAACACAGTTTGTTCAGTCTGCAGTGCTAACTCCGAATAACAATAGTGGAGCCTTTAAGTTGAATAACGCTGTAGTTTCTTAGAAGTTAGACCTATAGAAATTTAATACGGGCTTCTTAGGTGTATATAATCCACAGTCTTCGTTCTTACGAAATTGTAATTCATCCATATGCCTACATCAACAAATACTCGTTTTGTCTATGACATTCTTGCCGCTTTTTGTCATAATATCTTGCAACTTCTTGCTACTTCTTCCCAAGTTTCACCACCAATAACCACTTGTTTTGCAACTTCTTGCGACTCCTTTCCAATTGCCGTTAGCAAATTCATGAAATCCTTGCCACTTCTTTACAGTTCTTGCCACTTTCCGCAACTTACCACTTATCCTTTACCAATTATTGCCACTTTCTGCTCTCCTTGGCATTTCTTGCCACTTTTCGTCATTTCTTACCGCTGTTTGCAGCTTTTTGCGAGTTTCAACTTTTCTGTATTTTTCTGCATTCTCACCTTCTTCTTTGTACAACTTAAAGTAAGTAAGTAAGTATGTACTTCATTGAACCGACTGCAAACGCACTGCGGGAACATAAAACTCATGAAAACACGACGTATACTGTATAGTGTATACATTATAAAAAGAAATAATATAGGCAGCCAACAACAACGGCGCCCATTCCACTTCCGGTTACTTTAGCCCATGATGTTAAAGTGAAAACGTCGGATACCGTTCTACCAGTCAAACACCGCCCGAAACAGACAAGTCACCAGCGGTGAACTCACGCAAACGCGTAAAGTCCAGTCGATGGATTAAAGTCTGATTTAATGATTGATGAACATCTTATTGTTTTTACTATGATTATGATTATGACGCCGATGAAGAAGATGATTATGACATATAATCATCATCATCATCATCATAACCAACAACATCATCATCATCATCTTGCACCATTATAACGTTTATCGATATTATTGCTTTATTGCTACTGTTTCTAAATGATTTTCTCTAAGGCTGTGGTAAGTTTGCTGCCGCCTCCGAGCGGCAACTGCACTGATGGAAGTGATGAACTTGGCCGAATAAATGCCTACGGCAGACAGTATCCAGTCAACTACAGTCTTGAAGTAAGTAGTGTTGCATTTGTCAACATTTTCAGTGTTTTGGGGTTAAACAGAAGAACGGAGCCATCAGCTCTAAACAAATTCTTTTATGTGACATCCTTATAATGAAAGTTCACTCACCTACAAAAATAATTTGAACCGATGTGGTCCGGACCAGAGATAATTGGGGTGGTGTGTGACGTCTCGACTTGTCAACACCGTCCTAGGACAGGCGGTTGATTTTGCTACTTTCGTATACCCTTAGTGTTTGAACTTCAGTTTTTTTTCGGCAATAAGTTGTCTCCCATGAGAGGCTGTCTAAGCCTAAAGTCGTTTAGACTCGTTTTGACGGATTCTGTGTTGTTTTCGTCAAAAATGGTTGCAACAACAGAACTGGATCATGTGTACACGTGTGTACACAGTGACCTACTCCGATCTCTTGAGCGAACGTCCGCCTAGCCGTGACACTCGTAAGGTACTCTTTCGACTTGGTCTATGGCGACCTGCATACGCCCGCCGATTGCACCGGGCGAAGCGTCATACGACCTGCCTTCCCTCCTCCTGCTCCGCCTCCTCCGCCTCCTACTGAAGTACCAAACTGCAACCGTTGAACTATGACGAAACGAGGCGCTTGCTGAGTTCAACCTGGCACAACGGCAAATCAACTGCGAGAGATCAACCACCTTGATCTTACCAAGTCAGTATGGCAAGCTGACTGGGACACCTTAGCCTAATAACTGATGGTCTCCATTGTGCGACGTTCCCCGCTTAGAGTAGGCTGAAAATGATGATGATGATTTGCGTTGCGCCTTTGTGTACATAGCTATTCCTTTAAGTACCCATTCCTTAAAAGCACTGATAATTATTTTTAATCAGAGTTGTCAGAAGACATGCTATCAGAATCGTGTAATCGATGCCTGCTCCTGTACGGATGCCTATTACCCAGATGGCGCTGCTTTCAACAGACCAGATCTCCCAGTCTGCTCCGTCACAAACATCACACAAGGTAAACTAAAAGCCAGACCTAATTACATAATTACATGTAGACCTATTATCTCATGCCTAAATGCAATTATTTAAAAGGAATTTATTCATATTGAAAAGTTTCAATGTCAAATTTATTCATACTTCTGCGTTTTCTCGATCTCTACAAACAATTCTTAAACACAGGAAAGGGAAATAATTATTTGTGCAGATAATGTCATTTCCAAGGCCTGTCGTTTCTATTGTAACAACAGCAATTTCTTCTTTAATTTTGACAGATAATAATAAGAAAATGACCCAACTCCCAATGATGCATAGCTAAAAGAAGTGATAGTCTATTTCCAGTAAAATAATTATTAATCCTAACTTTTTGACACTTTGGGCCATCGAAGTAACAACTCTCGAACCCACGAGACTTAAGTTATAAGTAGCATAGCGTCTTTTACAATTACATGTAGACCTACGTTAAACGAGCTTCATTCATTCATTCATTATAGTCATTTATATAGCGCCCCTTCAAGGCAACTACTACTTAATATTTTGTTGAGAACTGGGTTTCGTGTTCACATTACAGTAGCAGAGCCTGTCTTTTACTTCATTTTATGGAAATTCCAAAGAATTAGCGAACTTTGACGCCACCTCGAAACATTCGTGGGGCAAAAATTTCAACGCCCTACGGGTGCAGCATGATGTATGATAGATATGATATACAAAGGCCTATAATTATGATTGCCTTATTGATGTTGATCATTTAACCCATTATATAGATGACTGCAGATACGGTGTCAGTTTGCAGTTTCGACAGAACGAGTTGCAATGTGATTGTCCGGATCTATGCAGGTATAGTCTATTCTAACTTTAACACAGTATAGCTGAAGTAATTGAATGTTATTAGTATTTTCTATTGTGTGTATCGCCATTCCATTTCATCAGAGTCGCTATCACGCTGAAACGCCTGTGAATAAGCTGGTTCCCGCGACTCCGCTTTTGTGGGCCCTATAGAAGTCTCGAGTAACGATAAAACAGCGGTCAAAGAAAACCGTCTTTATAATTTGCGGAATAGAAGCGAGAAAATAGAAAAGCTCATTATGTCGCTCATCGTCAGGCAGATTAAAAATAATATTATTGTAATGTCTATTCGGATATTATAGTTAAGTCGATGACATTAGAAACCTTTTCAGTTCAATTATCGGTCCATCCACTTAACACATTGGCCGCTATGGACGTCTTTAGACGTCCCTCGTTTAGCCCTGTACTGCGCTAGGGACGTCTAAAGACG
>JAQFXW010000252.1:0-20941 GCA_034693945.1 Dendrobaena attemsi | reverse complement strand
ATGCGCTCATAGCGACCGCTTACGATCTGCGTCACTTCTGTAATGAATTAAAACGTTGTCATTCACTATACATTGTAAAAGAGCTTAAATGGTTTAAATGTTTCTCGATTACCGTGGGCGAAGTTGGCCTATCTGTTAGCGAGGTGGGCGAGGAACGCTATAGGTCGTGGGATCGAGCCTGATCGCAGCAGAGAAATTTTTAAATTTAAATTACAGAGAGTTAGCCGGGGTCAGACAAACATCGCGACATCGAAAGATGCGGTATTATTGTTTAGAATGATTATTTGATATTTAAGACCATGTTATATGCATAATTCATGTTAAAATTGCACCAGTCTCGTGTCATACAACATTGTATGTTCCAGTCGATAATACTGTCACAAAGAAAAGCTTCAACTTTGCCAAGAAGCATGGAATGCCCTTCTACTTTGCTTCCGCTTCAGATGGAAGCAATGTTGTAAAGGTACTTTTTACATTCTAATTTGGCAGCAAAGGTTTGAAATTGCAACATTCATAGCAGTATCCACTATCCAGTTCTATTTTTAAATAGTTTGAATATTGCATATGTCTCTAGTTATTATTAATAATATTAATTAATTATATATTTCAATTATTTCTATATTTGCTATTCAATTTTTCAATTTCTTTTTTATTATCTTATTGTTGGTAGTATTTTTATTTTAGTGTAGTTTGTAAATGTTGTTTTAATTTGACTAGAATAGTTCAACTCAAAGATCTTAATTTTTAATATTTGCTGTTGTTTCTTATAGTATACCTGGTAGTTTGCAAAGATTTCTAATGCAGATTAAATATCTTCTGAAGTATTTTAATATTGCCCTGAGAAATATTGTAGGTTCTTTTTAGAGAATTTTCAGTTGACTTAGGAAAATGATTCTGAGTCTATTTTTCCATTCTATTTCTTTGCAGTGCTTTCGAGACGCAATACGTGCGGCTGTGGCCTATAAGAACAATTCAACTGACTTCATGGATGAGATCATGAAGGAACTTGAGGCAAGTCTTCCTCCAAATGGTGCTCTGTTCATTCTGATAGGGTTTCAGGAATCTTAGATATATAGGCAATGCGCTCTCAAGTCAAATGCATCTGTGAACGTGCGTACATGCAGGCTTGCCCAGAAACATATAATTCTGGATCCACCAGCTGTTCTTTGAGCGTTTTGCGAAGAAACACAAGTTTGTAATTAATGCATCAATATTCGATTTAGGGTGGTGGAGCCAGATCATGATTAGAAGCTGATTGTTAATTGAGACTGTTCAACAGGAGTGCTCTCATCTAACTTCATGACCAGCTTAAGTGATGTGCTGCTTCATGCCAAATCTACGAATATTGGTGTTGTGCTCATGTTATTTCCACATCTACTGGAGTCCAATTGAATTGCATCATTAAGTTAATGAGTTTGCCATTAAAGTTAGTTTTAAAATGTAGCAAAATAGTTAATATTACTGGAGCAGCTGTATCCAAACAATATCCATGTGAAGTTATTTTATTTGCAAAATTTTTAATACAACTGGAGGGAGGCCCGGATTTAGGCATGGTCATCATGTACCAGTGCACAGAGCCTCCACCACATAGGGGCCCCCATCAGAAAGGAAAGAATTTTTCAATGTCTGTTTCATAATATTAGTTCGCAGTGCACACAGACACAAATACTCGAAACTAAGTAATGGCATGTGAAATTTTGTTCTAGTCTTAGCAAATTTGGTTATCAGATCCCAGGGTTTGGTGATCCAGAACCTAAAATTCGCACTTGACTTAGGCTCAATTGCGATATGTCTCCATCGCATCCGTGCACTGTGGCCTCCACCAAAGTAAATGTGGCCCTGACTGGACGTAGGGCCCGAGGGCATCAACATTTGGCACCACTGATGCCAGTACAAGTCAGTGCTGCATCTTGGATTGTTGAATTTTATCTAATGTGCTCTATTCTACGAGCCAGCATCGTACTGTGCCACCACACGTCAACCATCGTTACCGATTTCCACTGTAGCATCCTGTTTGTCTCCTCGACTAAAACCTCCTCGGATTTTTACCTCTGTGGGCAGTGTGACACTGCAGGCACTAGTTAGTATTGATTTTTTAGGCTCCATTAGTCTACTTTGGCCTATTTGTGAGCTCAGTTTGTAGAACTGTTTGCTAGTGCCAGAAGCAGCAAAATAAGCTAATGTTGAGTGTCTTTAGGGGTTTATCATAGATAGTATGTAGTAACTTCTGAATTATTTTTATATAAATATCTGCATTTATTGGTAATTTCTAGCAGTTTACAAAGCTGCATAGAGGTTTACTAATGCCCTAGTGCTTAGTAGGCCTATGTTAGAAGACAGCGATTGTAGTGAATTATAGACCGCCATCTTAGTTCTGATTAAACTGACGATGAGTTGATTAGCGATAGTGGGGATGGAACTGGAACTGATTGGAAGATCCAGAGGACGATTCATAGTTTGAACATGGAAATAGGCACAGTGGTACTATCATCTGGTTACACACCATCACTGTTACGAAACTTTATTGTAATAGATTATTATGGATATGTATAAAAGTCAGCAGATCTATGTAATACATGCATATTACTATGTCTGTATATAATTGTATACATACATACATATTATTAAACAAACATAACTACACATGTGCAAACATGCATATATACATATATTCATACATGATATTATAGGCATATGTTCACATATAAATAGAAACAACCATGTTACATGCGCATGTAACGTCATATTGGCTGTTGGCACATAATGCATGGTTTTACCCATGACGTCACGGCAGCGAAAGAGTTAATTAATGTACATGGCTGGCAATTTTCAGCTACATGATTGTTTTTGAACATTTATTTAGCAGAGTGCGAAGAGCAAAATAAAATTGAGGCTAGCCTGTAAGAGGTTAAGCCTTTGCATGCCGGATATTTTTAGCCTTTGAGTACACTCTTGTTACTGATGTGTAAGAATAATTTCAGTTGCATCAATGAACACAACTGTACAGTTTATGCAGCAACTCTTATATAGCTATATGCTTTGCTGTGATTGCACATGCAAAAAGGATATTCAGCCATATTATGCATTTCATGTAAGCGCAATGATGTCATGCATATGCAGTTATGTTTGCATTATTTTAGGGATTGCTTGCACAGAAAATTCAGCGGTTTTCAAAAGGTGGTACAAATACCACTAGTGTTATGACAAGTTTTGTACAGTGGTTTGTGCTTCAACAAGTGTTTAATTTTCTTGTGAGTTTATGTCTATTTTGATGATTTCTTGATATTGAATGTCACAGCGTCGAGTATTGGGTTTTCAGCTTTGCTTGTCATCAAAATCAAATACTAAAGCAGATTTGCATTTCAAATTGACAAATGTTTAAACCTGATATTGTAGATCAGTGTCCGTCATAACAAGCCCACAGCTGTCACGAACACTTTCTAATTGTGATTTAAATAATCCTTTTTTTATTTGTTTACCTTAGTAAACTTGCATATTAACTATAAAATTTGTCAAACCTGGAGTTTTGTACTTACCGATTACCTACATTCAATTTTGTTAGATGATATAATAAACATAAAGTTTGAAAGCCGCTGGTCTTTTGGGGAATCATGCTTATTGTTCAATTGTATGCATTAAGTTTTTTGTGTAAACAATGATTGGTTAATATCGTCTCCTATGCTAGTGTTGTAAATTGTAATTCTCAAGTTGCATTTTTGTGGCGTATGAAAATGCTTCAACCTTTTAGCATTGTTGGGTCTCTCTAATGTCCATGAGAATACTTGAGATATTAATTTGTCAACTACACTGAATAGTAAATCAATGATTATCTTGACTTTCTGTGCTCGGCTATAAAATCAGTATAGGGCAGACATTTTTGGAGTTTTGTCTGCACATTGCACCTCTATTGAGTGCAATGATGATGTGTCATACCTAAGGCTGCTTCAAGAGGTTTGCTTAAGGGCTGCTTTTCTTTTCCGTTCTGAAGATACTCATTGATGTGCAGTGGCAATACTCTGTACCTTACTCTGTAGCAGACCTGTGTTGAGAGCTTTTTGTGATATTTTTAAACTGAAAGTTGCGTCATGCATATTTTTCAGAGTAACTGTAAGTAATGTTATCAACTCTGATCTTTTGGAGTTTGCAATGATTATAAGAATGTTAAGATTGTAATTATATAAGATTTGCTATACATGCATTTGGTTATTACTACTGAATTTTTCAGAGAAGGATTACTTAACAACTGCACAAAAAATGAACTGAATTTCTAGTCATCTTCTATCTATTTATTCTGTTAATTAAAGATTAAAGTGTTTTCAAGTTAGTTTTCACTTCTCGCTTTGCTATCGAAATAGTACATTGCTCACGATCAATCTGTTTTGCTCATCATGTAGTTTGCAAGCAGGTTATGAGCACTGTTGACACAGCTACAAAAATAGCTATGAAATACACACAGTGGTGGGGACAAACAATTGAATAAAATAACATTTTATTTGTGTTTAATAGCATTCACGAGGTTAGTATGGTTTGAAAAAACTCATCGTCACAAGTTATTACAGGAGTAAATTATACTGCCTGACAGCCAGTCATTCGACAATTGCTGCGGCTCATTTTACCATAGCAAATGACGGGCACAGTAACTGTTGACCTTTGGGATGGTCAGGGAAGTCGATTCCACGTGAAATGTTTGTCCTCGAGACGATTGCATGTTGGAGAACAGTCTTACTTTATTTACCGTGCTTGTATGAAAATATTTTTCTGCTTATATTTTAAGTATTTGTATCAGGTATTCAAGTGTGTATACGTCCTCCATATCTGATATTTGCTCAATGCCTACAGTTCCCAGATTTTGCTCTATCATCCATTTACTCTCTTATTTTGTACTTCGGCAGATATAAGGACTTGTTGATACTTAACACCTCTGAAGCCAAGACCAATAACTTGAGGTTCCTGTTGAATTGATGATCAGACGTGTAAACCGAAGTGCGGTTAGCAATTGGATGATTAAAGGATATACTTACTTACTTACTCAGGTGTATAGCTGTAGACTTACTATCTCTACAGGCAAGAAAGTCAAAGTAGGGCCTACTGAGTAGATTCTAGACCAATTTCATTTATTTGATTTGGCCTGCTAATTTTGGCAAGACAATTTTTCGGAACTCTCCCCTCACCCTTTTGGAAACTTATGCGAAACTATTTACAACAAATGGTGGTGTGTTAGACAGATTATTGTGGTGCTGTATATTGTACAAGTGACCACTGACCTTGTAAGCACTACCCCCATTAGCCTACACAATGTCATGCACCATATAAAACCTCAGCCTTATGGGACTTGTCACTGACTCCTTAGTTTTCTGTAGATCTATACAGTATCAGGCTTATCAGGATGTGATTGTTGTTTGATAGGTAGCATTTAACAGTGATGAAGTACTTAGATAATGTGAAAATAATAATTTGCAGTTTTCAATTTATCATTAATTTTGATTGAACAAATAATAATAGGCTAATTATTATTATTACCTTACATTAGTTTTTACTATTCAGTTTTAATTTTAATTGGACAGTATTTTGTTAGTCCATAAGAAGACGAAGCTAGGCTATTATGATTTAGGCCTATGCGTGATCAAGCGCACGCACATCGGTCGAATGCCAGAAGAATATATAAGGTCGAGAACCATGTCCTCTCATACTCATAGGTAAACTCAGCCAGCTGACGCTATGCGCTGTCTCGAGTTGGGCTGCAGACAGCAATCTCAAACTGAACCCCTCTGAAACTATTAGGCCTATAATTATAGATATGCTGGTTACTCGCGACACGGTCTTTGGATTCTCTTCGATTGGTGGACGAATCCATGAACAGAGCCTACTTGGGGTCAATATTCGGAGCAACCTTAGGGTCACGACACAGTCATGTCGACGTTCTGATGAGACGTCCTGCACTGGGTCCCAGCACTCCCTGAGGATGAAAATCCATGGGCGCATCTTCTTATAATTATTACCGGTACCGTATGCAATGTCATATCCATGTGGGAGTCTGATAACTGCCTCTGATCGCAACAAGCTCGACCAGCCTACTCTCTGAAGAATAATAATGAAAAAATGAACTTTCTCCCACAAGACATGAAAGCATCTGCAGAATTTTGTCCATAATTCCCTGTGTCCGATGATGAGTGCAGTTATACAAGGTTCGTCACGTAAATGGGGTAACAATTTAATTATGGTTTCAGCCTTCTGTAGATTAGGACAGATAGATTTCTCTCTATATTTACATGTTTACTCTTCTTTCATCCCTAGAGCCCTCTTTAGACTAAAGCAGATAGCTTTTTCTCTCTATTTGCATGTTTATGTAACAAAATGCGGTCTGTCATTTTTGATACAATAACGAAATCGCTGCGCCGAACGAATCGTGGTGTTGAGTCTCAGTAATACGTAGTCTATGCTATATCGCAGTTCCCCTTCCTTCAGTCATTCAAATATGGCGGCCTGAATGTGTTGTTGATGTTTATATGAACAACCATCATGCCGCGACTCAAACGACGAACAAATTAATTAATTATTATCAATTGTTAATAGTAGTTATTTATTAATATTAATCGTGATTTGGCTTTTCTTGTTCTGGACGAGAAGAACTGCCGACTAACAGCGCCTTTCTATTGGTATGCTCTTTCTGTCAACGGGTTGGGTTCTCCCCGTGCATGTCCATACATTTATATAGCGCGTTATAAATTTAACGATTTTTGATATATTAATAGGCTAGTAGCAGAGGCAGATTGGTCGTTTAGTTATTATAAGTTATGAGAGTAGATCAGTAGACATAACTCTTCTACGGAAGAGCTGTTCTCAAAGCTTAAGAATATGGCTAAATCTTCGGCGGCGGAAGATTCCACGTAGAAGTCAGCAGTTTCGGTAATCTTCCATATCCGTCCCCTCTAACACTAACCCTAACCGACCCTCACGACGGGTAACCTGACCCTAACCGACTCTCCCGACGGGAGGTGATACGCTCTATTTGTCTTCCTTTCTGGGACTGCCATGTATGAATATTTTAGAGGGGACGGATATGAGTTTTTACCACAGTTTCTTTCTGGTGCCTCAAAAAACTGGTAAAATTCGAATTTAGCCTTTTTGTAATGCACAGGACAAGAGGCTGAATGAACAATGGACATGCTGATGTTGAACAGAAGTTGGATGAAGAAGGAAGTTGTTGACAATAAAACTAGACCTGGGATAATGGCTGTGAAAATATCGAAAAGGAAAAGCGAGAATATGGATATTACGCGCTAAAATGACAAAAAGCGTGCACGACAGATGAAAATGTTGGTTTTGAAAAAGAAGCAGGATTGCATATGAAAATATTGATATGGGAAAAGAACTGACGTTAAAGATGAAAGTGTTGATTTTAAATAAGAAGCGAGAATAATATTACAGGTTAAAATTCAGATAATATGCTGCTACGTGCACACTAAATAGTGCTCACTAAATTGGGATTTTACCCAGAAAACCTTCCGTCGACCTGTTATGTCGTTCGGAGTCTGTACATTATAATTGTTCTAGTACTTGGCAATATATTTTGTAATATAGACCAGTTGCTTGGTTTATTTTTGTTCGTATTTTATAAATTTTCAATTAAGTACCATGTGACTTGTCACTGTGAAACATTTATTTAGCACTACTTCACTCTAGCCTATTTTTCAGTATAAAACCAACAACAAACAAATGATCATTAAATTTGATAGAGCGCGGTGGCGCGTAAGGGCCTTTAGTAAGTCCTTAACTCACAATCGCTGAAGCGCTTCGGCGTGTAAAACTCCGACACACCCTCGGGTTGTAGTCGTGACCGCCTCTGAATAGTAGTGGACTGTAAGGCGGTATAGAAATACACACATACATACATACAATTGGATAGCCGCTGCCTGTGTCCGAAGTGTCGCGTGTTCGATTCAGACCCACACATGGGGACCTTGAGCAAGGCCTTCACTCACAGCTGCTCGTGGCTCTTTGGCGTGTAATTTCGATGCACCTTTGGGCTATAGTGGGAACCGCCTCTGAGTAGTGGATTTTGAAGGGGTGGTATAGAGATGTGTGAATAAGTGAGTGTGTGTATGTACATCTGTAGCAGAGCACAGCACACTGCCTTTTAATGATCTGCAAAGAGCTGCATTGATAGTTATCAAGATGACCTTCATTCATTTTTGTCAAGAATTTGTATAGCACACCTTGAGAGAACCTATTCAGAGGCACTTCCAGTCAAACAATGGCGCTGCAATACAAACTTGATGTCAGAAGTCTGAGGAAGAATAGATGTAACTGAACTGAAGAAGATTAAAACTGTATGATAAACAAATTAAGACCTAACGGTACCAATATTTCAGTGAAAATGTGTGACGTGATGCCGACTATCTTGGAAGACGAGTGTGGTCCTCACATTCTGGACGACTGCCTGAGCGAGGACAGCAATAATCTGGAACAAGTGATGGAAAACATGTTGGAAGAAAAAGAGAAGCTATTGGAAAATCTCCAGGAGGCTCACGAAGAGATTGCAACCGTCAAGGGAGCCCTGGAAGACGTGCGTCGCGAGAGGGACCTGCTTCACCGCCGTGTCTTCTCTGATCAGCCACAGGTATGCCGTGAGACATCTTGTAGATTAATTAATAACAGGCTGATTAATGTCTACTAATTAATACTGTATGCTAATGTAGTAAGAATATGGGAAGCACAAATGTCTAAACTAGTTGATGCCATTGCTTCATATTGTGATTGCCGATGCATTCGACAGTGACTATGGTGAAGCAAATCAACCATACTTTTAATATTCACTATAATATTGCATATTAGTGCACTGAGGGCAGTGTTTCGCAAAGTGGTGGTGTGCAGACTGGTATCAATCCATGTATTGAGGTGTGTATTGAGGCGTTTTGGCGTTTATAAACGATTACTAAGTTGTGAGCCTGAAAGATGGTTTTGAGTTGGATTGCTGTTTTTCTATCTCTTGCTGAAGATGCATGTATGGAGTTCATTTATCCTCTGCAGGGAATATCTTAGTCATGGACCTTATTGACATGGATGGTCTCACTCCCAAATACCGTATTGACATGATCGCTCGTCCTCAGTGAGTCTCACCCTATTGGCTCGACCTCTTAGTTCCTCATACCAGGACGACTATGACTCAATCTCGCTCTGTCGTTTCTATTGGTCCCTCTCTCTGGAATGCATTCTCTCCCATTGATCGTTCAAAAATTTCTTCTGACAGTCTATTCTCCTTCCTAGCTCTTCTCAAGGTCAGCCAGTCTCTTCGCGGGGCCTTGTGCATTGGAAACGCTTCTGAATGGTATACCTTAGTAGAGGCTCTATATTAATGTTTAGATACAATACAACAGTGGTATACTTTACTAGAGGCTCTATATAAATGTTTAGATACGATACAACAGTGTCGGGACTGTAGGTCAAGAGGTTGGGAGTTCAAATCTCCTCCAGGACAGAAATTTACTTTCAGCTTACTGCTCCATCTGCTTCCCCTAGTCAGCTATTATGAGTACACTGAGCATACACTGTAATTCGGAAGATGAGAACTCAACTAAGATGAATGCCATATGCCAAGGCTAAGAAAATGAAGTCGTTAAAGCTTTATACCAATGCTCTTGTTATACCTCTTTGTATGAGTTGCACTAAGTTACTTTGTTGGATTTATTAATACCTATGAAAGCAGACCAATCAATGTATTGACTTTCCTGCTCATAAAGAAGAGTTACGATCCTTCGTCTGTAAAGAAACGTCATATATTATTGTCTACTTTTCCATTAAGCTTTAGAAGTACTAATTAACTCCTTCGATTAGATGCCAGCCAACCTGTTGCGATAGCCACCCTACCAACTTGGACCCCATATACAGCCCATATAAGTCTCGTCTAGTGTACGTGCGGTCTGGACATGTTCTAATGTCCTTGGTGTATCTCATCAGTTGCTGAATACACTCTTGTTCCTATTATGCCGCATTGTGTAGTGTTTGTCATTGTAATGTGCCATTCTTTATGCTGGATAATATTTGTGTTCGTGTTGTGCAACTGCACATCTGAACTTGTAAGCGGATTATCAGATTTCGTTTGAACAATAGAGACTCATTATATAACGCGCTTTGTTATATGGTTATTAGCATGGATTTCTGGTATAAAAGAGTTGGAGACATTGTTACGTTTTGCTGATTGAAGCTCCCTACTAATTTTCTCTCCCTACTTCTGTGTTTTCTGTTCAGTTGCTTGTGTTGTTTCCTCCATTTTGAGCTTCATAGAGGTCTTATTCACTGATCTTCTGGATATTTGACCTGATTACAATTTGGTTTTGATGTGTCATTGGTTGATGCTCTGTGCTCTTGTCTTTGTGGCTTCCAAACAAGGCATTATAAGAAGCTCTTTCTTGTGTATCGTCATGGACAGAGAAAAGAACTGATAAATGCGTACGCATGACGATTGGAATCGAGAAGGATGAGAGGTTACAACAAATAGTGCTGAAAACAAAGCTGAGGTTCTTTGGACATGTTATGACTCAGATCAGATGAATTGGAAAAGGAAATGATGTTGGCTTGTGGAGAGGGAAGAAAACAAGGGTGACCAAGTACAAAATGAATGAATGATATACATGAAGCAACTGGAATGAATTTGGCAGAACTAAGGGACGTGACATCAGAAAGAGAGAAATGGAGAAGCTTGCATCATGACGGTCGCTAGAGTTCAAAGAACTGACAGCACAAGGTGATCGTCACAATAGTGTATTGTATTGTAACTATTTATGTGGCAGTTTACAATCTGTTAAACAGTTATCTTGACAGCAAATGAGCATGTGACGGTAGGGCAGTGCAGAGTGTGATGTTTGTAGTACACTTTGTAATTATCACTTGAACAACAATCGTTTTTGAAAGTTGAGTCACACAAAATAAGTGGCCATTGCCTTCTAGTACACTTTACAAGAAGAGCTGAACAATGCTTTATTCAAGAGCTATCTCGAAGTGGCAACCATTGATGGTCAATTACATCATTTTTCTGAACCTCGGATTATAAAGTCCTCCTTTTAGCCACTCATTCTTCTGTTTGATCTATCAATTTTCGTTTATGATATGGTTTATCAAATACGCTAGCTGAAGAAATGCAAAGTCATTACTGAGATTATCGCTAGAGTTCCATGAATCTAGTTGATGAGATGTTAAAGACCAGCTTCTAATAGTAAGTGGTAGTGGTTTTTTACTTATGGTATTATAATACTGTAATCGACTGAGTTTCTAGCAGTGAATCATCCGAACCCCAACTACTAAGTTTAAATACTAGCATGTTGATCATCAGACTATCGGAGAGCAACCTTTATGCATGCAGTAGTATACGACAGGAATTTGATAACGTTGCTACATAGGTTTAGTTGGTGAAGCGGACAACAGGAAACATTGTGCTGTCTGCCAAAAGATACATCAGTTGAAAGACAATGCCCTGGAGATCTGTACAGCCTTCACAAAGGTTTTATGTTGTTACATGGCGTACCTAGCCTTGTCTTGAATGGCAGAGTGAGTTGCCCCCAAGAGATGACTTATCCTGGCTGTATTTCCTCTTTAACTGACCTCTCCATTCTGGCTTCTGGGCCGGTCTTTTTTAATGAGATAGTGAGGTCGCTGATATGGCCCTACCTGTGTGGGTGGGGTTATCTAGCTTGCCATGCCCTGTTGATAAGATTAGAGGATGGTGACAGATCTCTAGCGCAGGAAGAAGAAGGTAACAGTCTTAGAATTGGTGTGGACATGGAATGTCTAGCGGCTAATGTCCGTGTATGGCAGAACCAGTCACTTCAATCAATCAATCAATCGA
Organism: Dendrobaena attemsi; assembly: GCA_034693945.1. Classification (NCBI taxonomy): domain Eukaryota; kingdom Metazoa; phylum Annelida; class Clitellata; order Crassiclitellata; family Lumbricidae; genus Dendrobaena; species Dendrobaena attemsi. The sequence goes on along the minus strand of JAQFXW010000252.1, from coordinate 9,099 downwards.
TATTCATTTATTAAAATTCTCAAGCTGACACAGACACAGCTGGTTGGTTATATTAAGCAAATAAAGCAGCAATACAGTAGTTAGAAGTATCTCAAAATTGGAAGATAGTTTTCGTATTTGTATTATTCTTCATTGTTAGGACATGCATCAAAAATTCAAAATAGAAGTCAATAGACATTTATAAACAGTACACTTTATGACCTACTTATCATTTAACAGCCAGCCACACTCAGTTTTTGTGATGATTGGCCAGACATGCTGTTTATTAGGAAGAAGCTCATACCACTGTCAGTATTTTTGCAAATTTTGTGTCTGCTGCATATTATGGATGAATTATTCTAAACCCCATTTGGATTACAGCAGGGTGAGTGATGCCTCAACTTCTGTAGCATCTGCAGCAGAGCCATGACAAGTTGTAACAATTCGTTTTTATTTCCACCTTGTGTCAATCAACCTTACCAGCTGCTGTACCACCTTCTGTCTCTTGTCTCCTGGATCCTCCTCCACCTGGCTTTCCTGAACCACTCTATGAGGATTAGCAGTTCTCGCGAATACGCTAGTGCCCTCTGCCCAACGACCAGACATTTGCCAGCAAGCAGTTCGTGCTGTTCCTGGACCATCTGTGCTGAAATGACTTACTTTGAGCAAGTCAGAGACTTAAACAACTGTGTTACTTGATTTATATCCATGTGACTGAGGAAATCTGATACTAATAATAAGTAAAATAATACTATAACAAGATGATTATACATAGCACTGTTGTTTAGCTTCAGCAAAAGGAAAGGGTGCTGTAATTGAGTTTAGGACAGTCGTTAATTATTTTAGAGAACTTAACAGGTCTTGAGCAGTTGTCTCCTGAGATGCCGCTTTCGTCACATTCTTGAGAAGAATCTTCTGCGCAGAAACTAAGATGCTTGCATGAATACAATGCAAATTAGTTGAAATTACTACCAGATTTTGTACATGTGGTTGAATTTCTAGCTATGATTGGGTTTGGTTGCTAAAGAAAAACCCTCCTGTCAGTAACTGCCACATTTGTGATATAATGTGCCTAGGCTTTTCCTGGACAAGGGGGATGGCTACCAATGCACAGAATGCAGTTGGGGTATTAAATTGGTTTTCGATAGGTTCACTTGGATTGGATTGCTGCACTTTGTTGTTTCCTTGTTACCTCATTTGTTGAATGTCTACAAGGTGCCCATTGGACTGGTTTTTAAAGTTACTAACTCTTGGGGAGCTCTTTCTCCACAACTGATTCAAATCTTGTCTGTGTATGCATTAAGCGACCTTATGCTGACGAGTTGACCATTAGACACACATGGGGATCATTTATTTTGTTTTATTGAATTTATGTAGCACTAACATGTAATGTGTAGACTATAGAGTATCAATTAGGTGTCCAGGAATTGCTCGAGTGGCCATTTCAGGGACTCTGAATGGGGCCTAAATCATGGCCCCATTACTTGTTGCTTGACATTGCTACTTTTATGATTTGTTTATCAGCCGATTATCTTCTTGCTCACTTTTCAGTGTGTTCTACAATACATGTGTTTATGTTTGTACATTGTATATTATGTCTATGTATACAACACATTAAGCTAGTGTAAGAATGCATGTTAGAAGATGCAACATATAATTTTATCAGTGGCTTGAGCACTCTTTTCTGGATTGTTACTGTTCCAACCACACTTAGCCAATGTATGTAATACACAATTGCATTGGCAGTTGTCCAATGTCCTGGCCCTGTGTTAGTCTCCAGGCTGTGGTCTGTGGATGGTTCAAAGTTCATCTATCGTGTCTCTTCAGCCATTACCAACAACTGTAACAGCAATTGTAATTTATCTTCAAATTAATCAATCATCAATATGTTACTTTACCTATGGTTGTCATCTGCAAGAACCATTCCACTATTAGGAAGAGGCCAAATATATTAAATGCATTGAAGCTGCCTAACCAATTTTAAAATGATTTCTGTTGCCATTAACTTCTTTTCTGTACCATGCTCTGACATATCTATCATATTACTTTACCTGTTCTCCTTGCTGGAAGCATTGATGGATTTCTCAGAGAACCCCAAGATCCTTTGATCTCTGTCTGTCTCTCTATCTCTCTGTCTCTGCATGCCTGTCTCTGTTCTTTCTCTCCCTCTGTCTGTCTCCATATGTTTATGCATCTTTCTGTGTGTTTTGCTGTTTGTATGGACCTGTGTAAGACTGATACTTAAATCCAACTTTGTAGCTGTGGAGTATTTTGTTTCATTGTACTCCACATGTTTTGATGAGTAAGAGCAAGGAGATCTAGATATTACAAGGAGATCTAGATAGTTCTTGGTAAGAGTCATGGACAATAATGTCTGGTAGCAGAAGATAATAATTTGGCTAAAACACTAGAAACCTTCATGTCAGATATCTCAAATGGAACAATGTCTGAATGTGAACACTTTGATCTGATCAGCATAAAGGGTTTTTCTGTAAATCGCTCGACTGTAAGCAGCTACAGTGATTGGACCACCAGACATGTCTTGTAATGGGCTTTTAAACAGTGTGTCCACGGTTAGGAGTCAGAAGTCCTAATAAATGTGTAGTGTTTGTTCTGGATACCTTTGAATGAGTCATTTCAGATGCTGCATTTTCTTGGGTATATGAGTCATGGCTAGCACTGGTTAGAAATAAGTCAAGTGATGTTGCTGAGCAGCTTTTTAAATGCCACTCATCTGCAAGTCATTTGATTAATGTCAGACCAGTTAAGCACCTACCATAAGCCACTTTTTTGTATTTGTCAGTCATATTTGTATTTTTTGTATTTGTTAGTCAACAAGATCTTATCTACAAGTAATTTTTTTTTAGTTTTCAGCCATGTTAGTGTTAGCCACCAGTAAAGCACTTAACCATAAGTCAATTTCTTTGCCTAAGTGATATTCTTAATCCCCAGTTGTGCACTTATCCATAAGTCAAGTAGTTTAGCGTGACTAGGGTATATCTATGACCAGCCAACAGCTCCAAGTGCGTGTCGTGCTAAGGAGGATTATTCGTGGTTTCTCCTGGTGCCGCAACCTTGCAGTGCCAGGTTAAAAGAGAAATGCCCATCGTGTGTCAGAAATCACCCTACCCGGTTCACTCAGGTGTCGACGTTGACTTACCCAAAGTGGGGACCGAGAATTAGTGTTATATTTAAAGCTGCCATTGGGGATGTTGCAACGCGCGCAACACCCATCGTTGCTTGTTCAACTGTGGTGCCTGCATCACGGTTGCTTCAGTTGACGCTAAAGCCTGCGCCAACGCGTGACACAGGTCCTTCGTTTTTGTGTGGATGCAGCCGCTTATCTGTTTCGTTAATAGCTTTATGATTGCGTGCTTCGCTGGATTCGGCGTTGATGTGTCCGGATCATTTTGGATGGTCTGCATGCAGCGGATTGCGCGCATATCTCGGAAGGGCCGACGGACTCGGCCGTTCATCCGTTTGCATGTGGATTATTTATCGGACGGTGCTTTCGAACCCGTGCTCGTTTCTCACCGGCTCTGTTCTGTGCGTCCGTTCAGAGGAAAGAATTGATGAGTCGAGGAGACTCCGTTCGGATCGGTTTTGTCTACTTGATTGCAGATCGGCTGACGGACGAAAATCCCTTGGCAAGCAGTTCGTCAATAGCAGACGGAGACTGCTGCTGCATTGTGTCGCTGTCTCTCGTCGGTAGACATGGAAGAGGAGCTGGCTGTGGTCGCTGATGATTTCCTGAAAGGGGCTATATAAATATCTGGTCTATTTTGTGTGCTACTGATTTGTGTGGCAGTTAGATGACCACTTACTGGTCTGTGGTTCGTTTTGAATTTGAACATTTCAGACTAGTTAACATATATTATATCATCTGGACTGCTGATGAAAGTTCAGATTAATATGCTGCAGAAAGCCAGCCTGAGTTACCGTTGCAGAGACTTAGTTGAAAGTGACTTAGTGCTTTGAGACTCTGATTATCCTGAGACACAGCAGTTTTATGCTTCTTGCCTTGGCTATGGAGCATGATGGCATTGTATCTTATAAGATGTAGTCGTTGTAGTGGTTGTAACTTTGCACTGAATTCTGATGAAGGTGTTTTTTTCCATATTAGTTTAATCCCTTCAGATTCCAGTGGGTGCGATCAGAGGCACAATTTTCTTCTGTGACAGTCAAACTTCGTTGGATTCATGATTATTTTTTCTTCATCAGATTAACAAGAGGGAAAAAGTCAGGTGGAGAAAATTGATTGTATAAGACTGGAGGTGCAGTTTTCCAATCTTCTGGATTCAGACTGACAGATATCATGCAGACTTGAGCTGCAAAGAGATGTTTGTGAACTGTTGCAAGTGAAAAAACTGGTTGTTTGCATGTGGAAAAGTTTGCCTGCTCACACGCAAATCATTCCACAAGTGGAGCTGGAATTGATTTCATTGCAGAATATTGTATCACAATAGTTTCTTCAAATCTATTAGATTTATCCAGTTTGTTTTTCTGGGCTTGGTTGTGATTATAAGATACTTTGCCAAAGCAGTTTTCAATAAAGTTAACAAGATAAAGTAACAGAGTTGAAATGAATTGTCAGAAAAATCTTCAAATTCTCTTGTAATTAATTAGATTAAAGTGCTGTTTTGACTTCCTGACACGGTTTCACATTGAGGAAGCATTGAAAACTTTTCTTACGTTGGCACATAATGAAAACTCTACAAAATACCTGTGCACTGAAATTTAATTTGAGACAATCTGTATGACAGAGCAGATTCAGAGTTGGTCTGCTATTGAGAATCTCAACTCCCATCAGCATTTCTGCTAAGATTTTATAAGACTGAACTGTGAAAGCCATCTGTGTGCTGGAGGCTGTACTTTTAGAAGTACTCAAAACTATATCAAAGACTTCTGGAGTTTCAGAATGTGTATAGAAATCTGTCAATGGGTACTGTAGTTGTGTAGGAGTTTAGGAGACAAGCGAAAGTGAGACTTTAAGTTTTCGTATAACTAGAGCATGAGGCTAAGGTCTCGCTACTTCACTATTGTTGTAACATTTGAAGAGATCATCTAAGACTGTGTACCAATCAGATTTGCTGCATCATTGATTCGACACGGATCCAAGAATCTGGCTTTTTACAGCGGGTCTTCTGCTGTAGAGACACTGGATCTATTTTCACGATGGGCTGTGGGAACCCTTGGATCAGATTGGGTTGGATCGAAGGTTCCCTGTGGGATTAGCAGCCGCATGTGTGTGTGTGACATGTTCTGTCGGTAATAGCCTTTGAAATTATCACCAGAACAATTCGGCCTGCCTCTGCAGCCGAAGATGTCAACTTCATCGTCATCAGTCTGTTCGCTGTTATTCCTCTCCAGAGAGATTTCTTGGATGGAATGATACTTCACGGAACGTCACGGTCCGTTTGATTGTCTGTTACGCGCCAGTGGCTAGACGCGATGGGTAGTTTCGGACAAGCTGCTGGACTGAGATTTCATTTCAGCGTAAGTACTGCCGAATGCTTGCTTGCGCATTGGGGTACAATCTTGTTTGGGGTGCTTTCATATTTAATGTTCCTGTTCAGTGCAGTCTGAAGGCAATTGTAATCTGGACATACATGCAACTTATACATCATTCCCGGTTATCATGCACATACCCATACCTATTGTCTATAGATACGATGCATTTTGTCATTAGGTTGGTAGCACATCTGTCTTGAATGCAATGCTGTATGTAATTGGAAGTCTAGTATTTTTAAAGATCTATGTACCATATGCAGTACATAAATACAGGTATATTGGTATAGCCAGTGGTTAAAGTTGTCTGGTTGAGCAGTGGGAACTCTAAAGGTTTAGTTTGTATCTGTTACATAGTTCTGTTGCATTGGAGCAGTGGGAACACAAACAAAGAATTTTGAGAGCAGTGGGAACGTCATTCGCACGTGTACCCACCCACTTTAAACCATGGGTATGCAATGCATACTAAATGTGCTTGTTTGCACAGATGTACATGGCTTGTGAGACTTTCCATTTTTGGTATTTTAGGGATTTATTAATGTTGTCTTTTCTCGTGGTTTCATTTGTTGTATTCACATTTGAACAAACTTTGTGTGTGAAAGTGTGTATATTGTAATCTATTGTAATATTCAGATTATCTATATGTAATGTGTGGCACTCCTTAGACATACCTACTCAGAGATGCTACAAGCAATTACCTTCTAGATGCGGAAGGTCGTAGTGCTGATTGCCTAGTCCCTAGTAGTCCATCGTTTGTCTTCAGTATTGTGCAGTTATGGGTAATGAAATTAGTCAGATAACAGTAATCCCAATCTCCAACTGTATAAAGCAGCTATCAAGACGAAGTGTATAGGTCACCTGCTTATTCATCAGTGCTGCATCAAGTCAAAGAATGGGGTGTCCAAGTTGAAATGGTAGTCCGAGGAACCTGTTCAAAGGGACCCATATCGATATATGGAGGTTATTAGAGGAAGAGTAACCCCATATAACTATTCTTCAATGGGGTTACTCGGAGACATAATTATGAAATGTGTTGAATTATACCTAATGAATGAATGTCTTGGTCAAGAAAACTTTGAAGTTGGAGGATGATGAACCAGGTTTAGAATTTTGAAAAAGTGTAGACTTTATACAAACCACAACTCGAAAGCTAAGCAAAGGGAACCAGCTTATTCACAAGCTCTATGTCGAGTCAGAGGGTTATAAAATTCAATAGGAAGTCGTGGTGCTTGAAGCTGGTTTCCAGAGACTGGGAATTGAAAGGCAGAAAGCCAACTCTGTTCATCTCCTGTAATTTACATAGGATGATGGAGTGACAGGAGGGTGGAAATGGATGAGGGTGGCAGAAATAAATCTACAATCCGCACCTCAGATTCACATTTCGATGCGACCTTGCGCAGTCATGTTACAAATCTAGTGAATAGTAATAGTAATACAATTGGCATAATGACTCTCATAAGTCATGACGCTCCTCCTTCTTCAAGTCCTACAGTTGAGACTCTTGAGAGTTTATGTCAAAAACTGCTTTTTGGTTACAGTTGATGTAATTCTGAAAACTGATTAAATATCCTGAAAACTGATCAACTAAATGCAAAACAGAAAATTAAAGAGAGGAACAGAAACTTCATTACGTTAGTCCTATATTAGACACACGATTACACGTATTCACATTTTAATTTTTTTTTATAAAAATTCTATACAAGAGACATTAAACAGTGTGGTGGTAGGAAAGCTAGATTGTCAGTCAAGATGTCAGGGTTCAAAATTAATTGTTACTTGTTGGGCAGAAATTTGGTTGTTCAAACTTTTGCACATGCAGCCATATTGTGAACACACTGTTACATTAATTAAGCCTTATGCGTGGACAATTTGCACTTCTTTTTGCTCCTATGCAGATATTGCTCACATTATTCAAGTTTTGCAGTAGTTGTTAAGCAATATATTGGCCATTTTGTTAGCAATGCAGAGAACCAACTCTGTTCATCTCCTGAAGAAAGTTTGAAAATTTAGTCCAACACTCATAAACACCATTAACAAATGAATACTGTAAACAGCTTTTAATTGATACAGAAATAAGAATTTTCTTCTGATTTGATATACTAAGAAATTGTTATTCATAAGATACTGACACCAAACACTGGAATATATATATATATAGATATAAATTATATATACAAAAAATTTGTACCACAATATCAACCAATTCTTATGTTGGCAAAGTCAGACCTCTCTGTCTCGCGTTTCCAAATAAGTTACATGCCATTGCATCTGCTGACACCAAGGCAGCTACATAGAGGCCACATGCAGAAGACCTCCTAATTTTGCTGCCAATGTACCCAGCAAGAAAGGCAACATTTCAGAATCCGAGATGATTACTAAATTGCACTCAGCCAACACTCCTTCAAAAGCACTGGTATCACATTCAATCAAATTGTCTTACTTTTCCGCCGCAGTACAGTCCTGTGCAAATTTCACAATAGATATTTTACCCTATGATGCAGAAATTTCTTCTTTGCAGGTATTGCTTACATCACTATATTGTTGTAGTAGTTGTTAAGCAATATATTGTCAATTTTGCTAACGATGACCTGAATAAAGTTTGAAAATTTATGCTCACACTCACAACTTGTCACAAGCACACCATTAATAAATGAATACTGTACACAGCTTTTAACAGATACAGAAATAAGAATTTTCCTCTGATTTGAAATTGTTGTTCATAAGATACTGACACCAAGTACTGGAATATTCAAGAAACTTGTACCACAACATCAACCAATTCTTATTGGGTACTGTTGGCCAAGTCAGAACTCTTTCTAGAGTTTTCAAATAAGAAAAAGCTGTCGTGTTACATGCCATCGCATCTGCTGACACCAAGGCCGCTACATAGAGGCCACATGCAAAAGACCTCCTAATTTTGCTGCCAATGTACCCAGCAAGAAACGCAGCGACATACATTTCACAAACCGAGATGAAAATTGCACTTAGACAATACTCCTTCAAAAGCACTTATATCACATTCAATCAAATCTTCTGACTTTTCACCACGGAACAGTCATGTGCAAATTTCACAATAAGTATTTCGCTCTTTGATGCGGAATTTATATGCAGTATGCTGCTAAGCTTCAGTCATTTCTCACAATCGATGATTTCACCACATATATATAAAAATTAGTGCCCGCTAACCAACTACCTGTACTGGGAAAATCTGTATTCTAAGTAATCAGTTTGAAAATTGCCTGTAAGAACATATTTAAAGTCAAGACTTTCCAGAAGATATCTGACTTACAGAATCCTGGTCATCAAAGTATGCTGCAGAGCAGATGCAGTTTCTCTAGTTAACATGCCATTCCTATTGGCAGTATTTATTGTCTATTGCCTTTCAAGCCACTCAACAACACTATCAAAATAAAGTAACTGATGGTCATCGATTTTTTGATAGGGTCATATTGCTGATCACGAAGAATCCGTTGGACAAGGGCTAATGCATCCACAGCAGGGCCATGAGCTAGGGATGAGCCGAAATTCGGCTCGGGAATTCTCCTAGGCACAAAATTTCACTATTCGGTAAAAATTGGCCTCGGCAAAAAATATGGACACAAATACCAAGTA
>JAQFXW010000251.1:0-20983 GCA_034693945.1 Dendrobaena attemsi | reverse complement strand
TGGCGCTTCGGCGTGTAAACTCCGACACACCTCCGAGCTGTAGTCGGGATCGCTTCTGAGTAGTAGGAGACTTGAAGGGGCGGTATAGAAATGTGTGAATAAATAAATAAAATAATGAGCTCCATGCACTTCCCCTCCTCAAGACTACTCTTCATGGTTAGCCTGAATCGGGAATGCCTCTGAGTTGGCGTAGAGATCTCGAAGAAGTTACATTATTATGATTTTAAAGATATTTCTACTATGATAGATAGTCAAGTGCAACATAGTGTATATAGTTATAAGCTTTTTTTACGTATTGGCGGAATTAATTAACTCCAGGGTTAGACAGTAGTCTCGTGTCCGTCCGCCTGTACTTGTAGGTGTTCGCCTGGGTGGCAGTCTTTGTCCTACCGCTGAACGCAGCTGTCAACCCGATCCTCTACACCATCTCGACCGCTCCCTTTGCGGGCCAGGCCAGAGGACGCGTCTTCAGGTTTCGTAAGTCCTTCATCAACTCACTGATGATCAACGACACGAGACAGACGGTCGTATCCGTGGGAGGAGGAGGAGGAGGAGCAGGAGGATGCGGAGGAGGAGGAGGGATAGGAGGAGGTACGAAGGTCATCGCGCATGCTCACTGAACGCATGACGTTTATACAGCGCCTTTTGAGCGAATTGTGACATTTGGAGGAAGAGGAGGGGAGGAGGAGGCAGAACCGAGGCAGAAGTAGAGGATAGTACGACGGTATGGGAGGAGTGGAAGGGGAGTAGACGTAATCTAGTGCGGTTGAGAGATTGGGAGAAAGATAGGCCTAAGTATATAGGAGAAGGAGAAGTAGAGGAGAGGTAATAATCTGAATAGGTGGAAGAAGTATGCCTAGAAGACAAGTATAGGCCTAGTCTGGCTTTCTCTTTCTCTAACCTAGGCAATGCATCCATGCAAGTCTATTTTGGAGGATTTCGTTTTGAAGAGATTTTTGAATTACCATGACGTGAGTTTAAATGGACAATCTTGGCCGTAAACCACAAAATATCTGCTATAGAACTTATTCGCAAACTCAGAACACCAATATTATAGAGGCCTATGCCTTTAGAAATAAAAATGGCAGTGACACTGGATAAGTTGAGATATTTGCCAGGGATAAACTTCTCTTTCCCTTATCATGCTGAGAGGTTTTTAAAGCGACAAAAGAATAATGGCCTATTCACTGACGATCTTTATCGCAGTCGTACATGTACATGTACAGAGTGAGCCAATAAAAAATGACCCTCCTATGCCCCCTATGTTTTTTCCTAATATTTTGGTCAAAAGTAGGAATATCTAAATACAATTTTACAAGCTGAATGGCAATTCATACTTACATAATTATAACTACCTAATAAGCAGTGGGTGACGTCATTAAAAGTTGAATAACTGTTGTTCTATTTTAAATAGTTTGGTGAAATTTGGCAGGTATATGTAGATATGAATTGCCTTTCAGAATGTGAAATTCTATTTGAAGATTTTAACTTTTGACGAAAATATTGGCAAAACGTAGGGGGTAATGTTTTTTGGCTCATACTGCATAATCTCGACATTTATATAGCGAGGTGGTACTGGTATTTGTTCGCCGGAGGCTTGGAGCTTAGTCAAAATAGAAACAATATAATATTATACTGTGATGCAACCGGTTAAAGGTCAAGCAAGTATCAGAAGGTCAAGAGGTCAAGCAGGAAGACAGGTCGCTAAAGTATAGGCCTATGGACCTATGGTGTTCAAGAGTTGAAACGATTATCATTACCCGTTTAGGCCTATCATTCGACCCTAAGCTTTCCTTTACAATCTGCCTAATGAATATATTTCTCTCCTGCAAGACTTATCTTATTACAGAGCGCGACATACCGTAAATGTTTAGTTGTATTGTATTATTTTTTATTATATTGTTTTGTACTGTATTCTATTGTTTTGTATTGTATTGTATTGTGCTGTATTGTTTTGTATTGTCAGATGACCACCAGCCGGAAATTCATCATCTTGACCAACGAACGCGGGACCAGACCGCCTCTGGTCGCCGTGATTATCGGGTGACGTCGTATCAGAGACGGGGTCATGACCTTCCCAAACGTGTCGTCACCTCAGATTCTCCCTCAACTGTACAATCGCTAAAGTCAGAAATAACTTACAACTATGAATCAGACTACTGCTAAGGGACATAATAATATGAACTGTGGGGGTATCGCTGCCTCGTTGGCTCTCGATATCGCCCACCACACAGTACAATCAATTGACCCGTCCCTCACCAAGCCATCCATCCACTTGCACATATTCGTCCCAAAGCTTCTTAGATAATATCTTCGCCTGTGGGGCTTGCATATGTATAGTTATCGCTGCGTGCACCGCTGATTCTTCTTGATCGATGTCTGCAAAACAGTTCAACATTGAGCCAACGCAACGAACCAAAACGATCACGTGTTTCCGGTCATTTGCTTTAACAGCCTCGACGAGTTTCCGCTTCGATGGCATCGGTCTACACGACTGCAGTTATCGCTGGATGGAGTCTAGGCTACGTGATTACTATGTTGGCCTCTGAATGGCTACAGATATGCCTAGTTCTCATCTTCAGTTTAACTGCTGAGTCCGCTGCAAGGGTATATATAGTCAGCAGAGACGGTCTCCTGTGTAAAGAGTTGCGTCTATTATATGCCAGCGCTATCTATTATAAATAAACGAACGTTGATTGAATAATTTGAATAATTTGAATGATTTGAATGATTTGAGCTTGAAAATGTACGTTATAATGGCGAGCATTAACGCTGAGTACAGTTAAGTGTATCAAGCGTAGTCGAGAGTGTTCGGTAAACAATCAAATAGTGATCACTTACAGCTTTCGCATTCTACTGTAGTGTATAGTGTATAGAGTATAGTGGTCATACTTTAACTGCAGGCGGTTCTGACTTCTAACCTGAAGCGTTTCTGGATCTCTTATATAGAGGAGAGGAGTGAGCTCAATCTTCTCTATCTATAAGAGACGTCGTGGCGCAGTGGTAAGGTAGTTTTGACCTGATGTTCATGTTCAAACCCCGCCTGAAGCCGTTGCGTAGGGACCTTGAGCAAGTCCTTAACTCGCAATTGCTCTGCAGTACAACTGCGCTTGCTCCATAAGGACGTGTGTGCATTTCTGAACTCTGTAAGAAGGGTGATATCAAATTAAGTTGTATTGTATATACTAATCCTGCCTCCCTCAGAAGTGGCTAGCATAACGTATTTGAATTGTACTTATTTTCAGTTGGTATATAGTATAAAATTTGATGCCTGGTATAGAGGCCTATAATATGTCGGTGTGTAATGTTCAAGCAAACCACTGAAGCTTCATCCAAAACTAAGAATTTGGCGATTGTTACCGAAGTCTTTGCTAACATTTGTATTCTCAATTTCAACATCACCTTAAGCTTCAGTGGTTTGCTTGAAAATTACACACCGACATATAGAGCTATACCAGGCACCAACTCGACAATTATAGTTCTCCGATATTCATAAGCCAGTCATTCACAAATTCTCTTTAACATAAAGACTCGAATTAGGATAAAGAATAAGATAAGCACACGCATCGATTGATTCTTCATTTTATTACATTCCTCAGAGTAGTCTTGGCATAGACAGTTCCAACAAAAACAACTCAACCGCTTAAAGTAAGTATTCGTATATAGCGAGCTAAGACAGTAGAGGCGAGAAGGCAGCTTGGGAGCCAACGATGATAAGCTGCCTCATCGGTTCTACTTCAGCCCCTCTTCCCCCACATGGTCTCGATTCACCCACCCCTACCCCGAAACGATGATCAATTGTGATAATACACCCTGTTGCCATCACTTCCACCGCGCTATTTTATAGATGTACGAGACTTATACACGGAGTGGAATAAGATTCAATTTCATAGTCAACGACGCTGCCAACGGGAGAGGAGTAATTTCTATGTCTGCAGGACACTGTGGTCGTTCAAAAAGATACTACTTCAGGTTATATCGTTTGCTATTATTATTAGTTATTATTATTATTATTAGTTATTGTTAGTTATAGTATAGTGTTGTTGTCGCCGTTGTTGTAGGCGTGTACGGATGTCCGATGTGGACGATCCGTGCTGTATAATAGGAGAGGTCTAGGCATTGAGCTTGGATGCGATCTTGACGAGGATTCCCTTGAGGCAGGACTTCCAGGCCAAGGCGTCGTAGTCGTCGAGCACACGTGGCAGACCATTGCTCAGGATCTCACCGAATTTCTACAGACAATAGAACAACGCATAGTACAAAATAATGCTATACAGATCGGGTGATGATGGGTTGAGCTTGGAGCAACGCGTGGGTGGCGTAGTGGCGCTGTGCGATAGGAGGGCTGCAGATTCGAATCTGCCTCAAGCCGTTGCTCAAGGGATCTTAAGCAAGTAAGAGCTTGAGACTTTGGGTTAAATGTGAATGAATGAATTTATTTAACGAATGGATGAATGAGCGAACGAATGAATGAATTAGTTATTTAATGAATGAATGAATGAATGAATCAATCAATTAATTAATTAATTAATAGATGAATGAGTGAATGCATGAAAGAATGAATAAATGAATGAACGAACGAATGAACGAACGAATGAATTAATGAATGAATTAATTCATTAATTAATTAATAGATGGGTGAATAAATAAATTAATTAATTAATGGATGAATGAGTGAATGAATGAAAGAATGAACGAATGAATAAATGAATGAAAGAGCGAACGAATGAATTAATGAATTAATTAATAGACGAATGAATGAATAATTTGAAAGGGTTATAGTGGAAGACTGACCCTGAAGTGGGCCTTCTTGACTCCTTCGCGGACCTGGTGCTGATCGGCCAGATGGTCAAGGGCGGCGTCGAGCGCTGGTGGGTCGTCCATGAGGTTGATGGCCATGTCGAGTGCGTTGAGGATACGCAGGGCGTGGGCGCTGAAGACGGGTCCCTCGGGATGCTTGATGTCGACCTTGCTGAAGAGTTCCTCCACTTCGGGAATCTCCTTAACCAGCCTGCATACAGATTATCAGGAACATCGTGTATAATACAAGACATCTGGGGTGAGCAGTCTAAGCCTACTCGCAGCTTTCGAACATCTAATTCTAATTCATTCGATTCAACTCTCTTCATTGAAACCGTTCAGCATAAGATAATAATTGACAACAATAGTAATTATTCGACAACAATAGAAAACCCAGAAGCGACACTTGCTCTTCTGAGTAGGGCCACATAAGCAGGAGTTTCTATCCCTATACCGAGCGGGGGCAAGCGCGCCCAGTGAAAACAGGGGGAACATTTTACAATGTATAATTTTCAGAAACAGAGGGAAGACTAATCCGATGGGATGGAAAAGTATTATTTTTGAGGGGGGAAATGGAAAGTCATGAGTTTTTGAGCCCGGCTGTTTGGGGGGATAGAAGCCACTGCACCTAAGTGAACAAATCACATCGTGTAGATGTAGGGACACTAGCTCTTCTGAGTAGGGCCACCTAAGTGAACAAATCACATCGCGTAGATGTAGGCCTAATTGGGGCCAAACATTCTGAATTCATGAAAACCGTGAAAATTCTTCAAATTTTCGAACGCTGTGTAAAATGACGAAATCCACAAAGGTTCGTCTTCAGCAAAAGATTTACGAACATAGCAGCTGACTACAGCTGTTCAATGCGGAAAATCGAAGAGGATCGAGGGCAAATGGAAGACGTAGGAGAGAAAATAGATGGAATAGAATGAAGAGAATGAACAAATTCATCCATTCATTCTAAGCATTTATATAGCACCCTATCAAGAACCTACTCAGAAGCGCTCCCAGTCCAGCCACGACCAAAGTAAACAGATTTTAGTGATTTTAGAAATCCAGTTAGGCTAGCATGCAGGAAGCATCGAATGGAGTTAACTTGGGAGGTCATTCCAGGTGGCGACAATCGAGAAAGCTCGGTGCTGTGTGGTGGCCAAGTGCATGAGTCCATGGAACTATGAGCTCACCCCTCATCGCAGAGCGGGGCACCCGACGTGCAGTACATAACATCAGACTCTGGCCGACACAGAGTGCGTATAGGTAGAGCGAGGCAGAACTAAGAATGCAGCGAGAGAGTTGATAAGGAGACGGGTAAAGAAAGGAACCGTCCCACACAACGACTCATCATCATCATCATTCACCATCATCATCATCATTTATCATCAAGATTTTGCAGATTCTACGGTTACAATTTTATTCACTATGGGCGCTTACGAAATAACATTTAGTCAATTTATAATTCGCTTATGTACATGTAACTAATTCATGCTAAAACTCACGCACACTATGAAAGTCCGTCAATTTTGACGAGTTACAGCTAATATACCTCAATTATGGTATAAGCATCAACAGTGTCGCATGTCCAGACCACGTTATAGGGGCTTCGGCGCTACACCCGGGTCCAAGGCTGAAGGGCCTACATTAATCGTGAATGAGACGCAATATGCCTCGTTACATTAAAGCTGAAATACGCTTTAACCAATTTCTTTGCACCGACGGCAACGGCCTCTGTTGTCATAAGCTGTCGTTAAACTGAAGAAACACACACACACAATATGCCTAGTTGCCTACTTGGTGAGAACGAGACGACCGAATCCAATCTTGATCCTCGATGACTCGGTGTCGTGCCAGAGTACGCCCCACTGATGCTGGACGATTCTGTGATCTTCCTCCGAACAGCAGTGCTCGTGGTGGTCGTCGCTCGCCAGACAGACGACGGCCAGACCGACTAGGACCAACAGTTGACGCAGCATCTTCGAAGTCTATATATAAGACACAGAAACACATGATAATATAGCATTCAACCGACTTTAACACACTTCAACACTTACTTTTTATGAACATTTAAGTTGCATAAGTTGTAAATTTAATCTGTTTTCACTAGTTTATTGTTGTTGACATGATTAATTGATTATATTGTGGATTTGTGATGATGTCAACTGCGCCTTCTGTTATCTTGGTTGCTTTTGTTAAATATGTTGCTTCTGTACAATAAAAAGACTTCATTCATTTAACGTAATCTAACAGCCAATCAACAGCAGATGGCCAAAACTCATGAATATTCATGTATGAATTCGTACACCTAGATTAATGTTAATAGACTATTAGGCCCTATTAATAATTATTATAAGGTGGAGCTGCGTTAGTTATACTTTCAGTTAAAGCTATATCTTTAATCGTAATCGTAATCGTTATCCTCGAACATCTTCTAAATCGCCACTCGAAATAAACTGCGGGAACCAGCTTAATCGTGAGGGCTGCGTCTAGTCAGCGGGCTATTCGTGGGGAAGTTCGTGGTGGTCTGAGTCGGGTATCCAGAGGGAAAGGGTCAGTAAAGGCCGAGTAGCTATTGTGGCGGGTGTCTTTTTGAGAAGGGGTTGGAAGGTCACGAGGGTGGAGGGTGGCTGTATCGTTAAAATGTCAAAGTTATGTATAGTCAAAGTCACTTTAACAACTCGAATTAATTTAATTAACCAACCCTATACTCAAACAATTGCCTGAAAGGCTTAGAAATAGATTAAGCTTAAATAGCCTATAGTTTCTCAAAGATCGGCTTTCAATGCACTAAACCTTTCGTTCTTGAAGCATAGGCCTACTTATCTTACATGGAAATTGTATAATTAAATCTTAGCCTAGGCCAACAGTTATTTTTAAAGCATAGGCCCTAGGCTACATCAGAAATATTTAGGCCTAACGCAGACTTCAATGGTACAATAATTATTGAGTCTGAATTAGGCCCAACTACAAGAAATCTAATCGGCAAAAACATTAGACTAAAATCTATCAATAGGGCCTACAACAGCACAATCCCAGTCCATAGGCCTACCGTATCTGAGATAGCTGGCGAAAAATTAGACTGAAATAAACAAATATTTTGATAACTTATAAAAAGAAATTATTAAAAATTCTCAATCGGCGTAGATCGTAGCCTCAATATTTGATATAGCTCCAATAATAATATTGAAAATCATCATTACTACTCAGTTTGTTTCTTACCTGAGTGGGTGTCGTTGCTTAGGCTCCCGGAAGCAATGCAGGGTGACTGTGTACGGGGTTGCTTTTATACAGTCGGACAGAGGGCAGCCCAAGGACCGTCTGGTCTTCGTCACCCGACGGGTTACATTGTCTTGTGAGGTTCAGAGGCTGGGATGAGGACAATGCCTTAACCGTTAGACCCAAGACGACGAATGCGATCATTGTGTGGATGAATGCAAGTGGTCACAAATGTTCGTCTATGCATGCCTTCTTGGCTGTCTGTCTGTCTATCTATCTGCCAGTCGGTCTGTCTGTCTGCCTGGCTGTCTATGTGTCTGTTCTTCGGTCGGTCTGTATGCTTATGGATTATTATGCATGTTTTTCTTTCACCCAGTTATTCCATGTCTGCCTGCTTATCTGCCTGCCTCTCTCTCATTGCCTCCCTAGATGGATGGTTGTCTGTCTGTCTGTCTATGTGTCCAAAACAAAGTAAATACTACAAAATCCAATCAAATGAAAAGTACATCTAGGAAAATTATAATTTATTTTTATAACACACTCCACTTTCGCTATTTAATCCATTTAAACTTATTATAACGTCGTCAACAATAACAATGACACAACTCATCAAATAATTTTATATTAACATGATGATGGTGATGACGAGGAGTGTGATGTTGTAATGATGACGATGATGCTGATGATGACGATGACAAGATGATGATGGTGATGACGATGAGTGTGATGCTGTAATGATGACGATGATGACGATGATTGTCATCAACGATAACAACAATACAAGTCATCAAATAATTATTTTACATTAAAGACGACGATGGTGATTACGATGATTGTGATGATGTGATGATAATGACGATGACGATGATGATGATGGTGACTGTGATGATGATAACGACTATGATGACGACGCTTGTGATGATGATGCTGATGATGCTGATGACAATGATTGTGATGATGATGATGATGCTGGTGGTGGTGATGATGATGATGATGATGGTGATGATAATGATGATGATGAAGAAGACGATGCTTCGGTTGTTGGATGAGGACAATGCCTTACTTTTGACTGTCTGGAGAATGGGATCGTTACTCAGTCATCAGTTTCCTGATTCCGTCAATAAATTCAGCTAGGCCTAATCATTCATCAGTTGAATTTCGTCGTATTTGCAATAATTGTAATTGGATTACTTTCAAGAATCATCATCAACGAACGAACAATCTGGCAGCCACAGTCAAAGCGAATGCCTACCACATATAGGCATACATCAGATGATGATAATGATGCTTGTGCCGATGTTGATGATGAAGATGAAGATGATGATGATGATGATGATGATGATGATGATGATGATGATGATGATGATGATAATGGAAAATGTTTCGAGGAGGGTTTGTTTTCAATGAATGCGGTTGAAACATTTCAACATTTTGATTCAAACAGATAATCTGTCTTTAACAGAAGTTTAGAAACATTTATTTGTGATGGTTTGAACCAGTAACCCCTCCCCTAAATACACATCCGATAGGCATACAAACCCTACATGTGTATAGCGTGGCCGCGACTGAGAATTTCTCATTGACATCAATCGGGTTCATCACTTCGTCCCTTGTATTCTTTTGCGCCGATATAGGACTAATTATATCATATACCAGCGTTTAGTGTTAATGTCCGGAATCCGGTGGAAATCGAACACCGCATTGCAGAGACTGATTAGGATCGAGGGGTGATTCTCAGGGTCGTCCCAGCGATATCTGGGACCATATAGGCTAAGGGGGTATTTTTCGGAGTCCAGCTAATGACGTCCCATTGGAAAACAGTGTCATTAGTATTTCTACAAAATCCCTCACTTTTGGAGGAACAGTCGGGGCCCTACGGTTGCGTATTCTGCGACGATTTCTGCGTAGGCCTATAGGGACGGCCCTGCAGGTGACTTGCATGAGACGAAGAACTGGTCCTCTTCCTGCCCTACACCACGTACGCCACTCGACCGATGCAGACGATTATTCGGACTTCAGTCCCTTCACAATAGACTCAGCGAACAAAAGCCACAGGACCACAGCATCTGGATAATGTCACAGCACCAACCTCTATAGATATGCAGATAATGTGGTTATCGCCATCATCATCATCATCATCATCGTCGTCGTCGTCATCATCATCATGAGCGTCACTTTCGTCGTCGTCATCATCACTCTCCGTATTCATCGTCCTAGTGTTCATCATCGTAACCACTCGTTCATGACGCCCGCCATTTGATAAGAAGGCATGGAGGTATTTCGCATAATTATACAGTGTTCCTGCAGTGCGCAAGCCAGCCACTGCCTGGTGTGATAGAAACAATAATATTAGATTCCGATTTACATGTTAGCCCATATAGTCTTTATGTGAGCTTAAACACTGTTCAGAATGACCGCCATGTATTTGACAGTGTCTGAGATTAGCACAGGATTGACAGCAGGAAATGCGAAGTGCTTGAACAGGGTCTTGCGCTCTGCAGCACGGCTCATTGGGCGAATTTCCAGATTTGGGAATCGTCTCGGGTTGCATGCTCGACGTACTTCACTGGCTCCCGCTCCATCAGCGTATCACATACCGCATTGTAGCTCTTGTTTGAGGTCTTTGTTAGACCTCGCCTCTGCTTACATGTGCAACCGCTGCTGCTCTACATCTGCTGAACGCTCTCTCCGTTCTACTGCGAGAGGTGTGCTGGTTGTCCATTTTGCTCGCACAGCCACTATAGACTGCAGAAGCGTGTCTTTTAGGTCGTTGGTCCTCACTTTGGAATGGGCTCCCTGTGGTCGAATCTGATATCTTTTACATTAACATTAAAGCCTCTCTTTTTGCCCGCGCTGGGGTCGGGAGCGCCTCTGAGTAGTTGCCTTGAAGGGGCGATATATAAATTATTGTAATGAATGAATGAATGAATAGCGAAGGAAACGAACGTCGGTCTACAATTCTATATTATTGCCTAAAAGTTGATACCTGGAATTATCAGCAACATTAAATTGTACTAGTCCCAGACCAACAGCCGAGAACCGATCAAAATTACTTCAGTCTTGTCTGGTTTACTTTAGGGCCTATATATTTGGCTACGAAACAGAACCATGTATTTGGCCAAAGCCCTTAGGCTAATCCGCATGTAGGCCCAAAAATATACATTTATGCGTATTGTCTAGATGAGAGCTAGGGCGTATAAACTTAATTTAATTAAGAGACTGATATCTGTGAGTGACACTGTGCCAGAGCAATAATCGCCCATGGCTACAGTAACGGCCTCAGAGTTAGAATCGTTTAGGTAATGTAATGTAAGGAGTGAGCTATGTCGTGGATTCGCCCGAAATCGAGCTTGGAATGTTTTCTGTGTCATTACCGAGTGAGTTGTCGTTCCAGACCAATATACAATACAATACAATTTACGCTCTAATAACACAAGTCTTGCACGATGTAAATATACTTTACTACTACTAATAATGAGATTAATCCTTTATTGGCCAATCGCTGACCGCATTTGGTTTACAAGTACAAGTTATACGAAATACTGCCCGCTAGCACGGCGCATTGGTCTGCACTCACAGCAGGTTCGAAAGCCTATAGCCTACCTGCCGTCACCAGAACACCAAAACATCATCATATCACCCCCATCCTTAAATCACTTCATTGGCTTAAAATCCCTGAACGCATCCACTTCAAAGTCTTCTCGCTAACTTATCCTTACAATATTCCCAGCCTATATATTCGTGACCTCTTCACCATCCAGTCAGTTCGCTCAACTCGATCATCCTCCTGTCCCACTCTCTCGCCCACCTGTGACTAGCCACCTCAAGTTCTCCAACCGAGCTATTTCCCATGCTGCAGTAACTAGTCTCTGGAATGACATAGGCCTACCTGGATCCTGAACTTCGATTTTTTTTGTCCCCCTCTCATGCACCGTTCGAACTTGTCTTGATTCAGTCTCCCCTATCTATCACTCCTAGGCCTAAAGCTTTCCATTCTAATTGAAGTTTCACCTCTTCAAACAGATCCCTGATTCCGCTGCATGATTCCCCTGCTTCTAACCATGCATCGTCCTAAACGACACCCGCCTTAGCAGCTGCTCTGCCATTCTGACCTCTATAATATAGCCTACCGGTACTGCAATGGAAATTCACCGATCGGACCACCACGGACTTTCTTCTGGCTATAACCCTTTTGACTTTGTGCAGCGCTCGTGAATTACCTGTTGTCCAGCGCTTGGCTTTACAGTGCGCTTTAGAAATCTCGAGGTTACGATTACGATTAGGGGAGCATAGTACTGAATGGACCGCAATTTCATAAAATGTGCTTTAAAATGCACAATTAATTTTTTTACAGAAATATTGTTAAAATATTATTGACAAATGTAAAGCTGATATATAAAGTAACAAATAATTAGAGTGCATTAAATCTTACATATCAGGTTATTACTGGGGACAAATTTTTTATGTGCCCACCCCTGGAACTTAGGTGGTCCATTCAGTACTACATGGTAGGGATGAATGGACCACCCCATGTACTAAATGAACCATATAGTTTCAAGCGATGTTCTGCTAGAAAGAAATAATAAAACAATCATAATGCATAGCTGAACATTACAAACTGCAATAGTGTAATTCTTCACAGCACCAAATCATCACATTAAACATGAAAAAGCTATTAAAATGTTAAACTTCTATTCAACATACATAAAAAGAAATCATGAGTTGTAGGGCCTAAGCCTAGGCCTAACTGAACTAAACAATTATAAACAAGGCCTACTGGAAAATAACTCATAAAGTTACCAGGGTTCTACAATAGGCCTAGGAACAAAAATCACAAACATAATTCTTTGCTTTGGTTGCATTTGTGCATGCTTTATGTGCCCATGCAGCACACACACGGCAGCGATACCACTTTTCGCCATCGCGTCCAAATTCTCCACACACAAGACAATTGTCATCTGTTGGTTTGTTTTCATCAGCATTTCTATTGACATTAACCATGTCATCTTCCATATCATCATTGCTGTCATCATCACACAGTTCGTGTTCATTAAACTGACAGTTATCTTCGTCCGACGATTCATATGGTGAACTGTCCTGCTTTGACTTTCGTGATTTCAATTTCTGTTTAGTTTTCTTTGTCTTCTGAACTTTCTGATTCTTTTTACTCACAAGCCTAGGCCTACTACTGTCTGCCATTTGTAACTCTAAATCGTCATTTGTGTTGACTGACTTTGACTTCT
The DNA here is from genome assembly GCA_034693945.1 of Dendrobaena attemsi. Lineage (NCBI taxonomy): Eukaryota > Metazoa > Annelida > Clitellata > Crassiclitellata > Lumbricidae > Dendrobaena > Dendrobaena attemsi. The sequence goes on along the minus strand of JAQFXW010000251.1, from coordinate 7,730 downwards.
GCATTTTCTTCTTTGGTTGGCTTTTCTTTGACTGTTTACGCCTAGGCCCTGCCCTACTTCTTTCGTCAGTAAATGCCATTTTCTTAACTTTCCATTCCTGTTGCTGCACTCGCAGTGCCTCCTTCACTGGAGTGCTGGTTAGAATTGTTGACGATAGTTTTCTACGACATCCTGTGCGCTTCTCTAGACGAGCCGTCGCCATCGGTAATGGACGAATGCTCAGCGGTGTCACACTTGTAGACCTGTTTCATGGACCTGCTTCTCCAACAGCAATGGACATATCAACTGTTGTTATATCTGAAGCCAAGTCTGGTTGAGCTTGAGAACAAATCAAGTCAACTTGGTGAGGGATGGTTTGAGGTGGACAAGAATATGTATGATCACGGTCGCCATGTTCAATTGCTTGCAGAACGTGAATCTCTTCCGTCATTGGATTTGGCCTATCTGTCACCTGAGCCAAACAAAAATCTTCATCTTGCCATTTGTCAGGTTGAAATGGACTAACACCTGATGCTGCAAAACCACTGATGGCGTTAGCTGGCATTGATGCTTTAATCCAGGCTTTACCAGATATTTCGGCAATATCGTATATGGAGACAGTTTTCCCAGGATGTGCGACAAGCCATGAGTCTATTTCCCGGTTATACAGGCGTTTAAATGGCCCGTACACACTCACATCAAGTGGTTGTAGTTTATGAGATGTGTGAGGTGGTATGGTAACTACAACAACACCATTCTCAGCTGCCATATCAATGAAATCAATTGAAAGCATATACTTTCAGCACTTGTCACATCTCCTCAAAGTCACGATTGATCAAATACCCAGATACAACAAACCATCAACAATTGACCAAACAGAGGACAGAGGTGCAGAAATAAAAGTACGAGTGCATTTGGTATGGAACTTCCGGAGCAATTGGAGAATTTTTACAGTTCTCAGAGTTTTACTGAGCTCAGTCCGCCAGACTTGTTGTTACGCATTGTTAGTTTTCTCTAGCCATATGAGTGCATGAAGATTAATAAAATTGGAGTAATTTTACTCGGGTGAGCATTGTTGATGAAATGTCGGAACCACTCGACAAAAGTTGTCTCGACCATCCAACCGGTTGACTGTGCCGTACCTGCGCATCCTGGTGGTCCATTGCGCAAAAATATGTCCTTAAAATTGACTTGCGGAAAGATGTAGTATGGTGGTATTGAGGCTCCACAAGCATTTACTGCATTGCACATGGTAACAAGGGTTCCTCTTTCAGCACTTGTCACAGATGCCACTTGACGCTCGCCTCTGCCTGCTATAACATGTTCTGGTACTTGCACGGTCGTCACCCCTGTCTCGTCACAGTTCCAGATATCCTTCGGCTGAAACTTGTATTTGTCTAAGACTTCGCGCAGGTTCTTGTAGAATAGGTCTACATTGTGCTTGTTGAAAGCCGACATACGCCCAATTGCAGTTGGTTCTGGCTTTCTGACTGACAGTTCCTGGTGACGTCGCATAAACGCTCTCAGCCAATCCTGTCCCGCCTGCTTATTCTCATCCCATGGGCTTCGACGTCCTTGTCTGGAATGTGGTAAACGTTTCTCCAATTTTGACGCATACTCCTAGGTCAGCTTCCTAAGTTTTTTAGGACTTAATCCATAGCCCATTTTTGAAGCACGAAGACAGTAGTCAACGAGCAGCTGCTCTTCATCGGCAGTGAATATCTTCATTGAACTCTTGTAGTAAGCAACACTGCGTGTCAAACATAGCTCGGTATCATTAGGCATCAGTCGTGCTTCTTTAAGTCGACGCTTTAGTGTTGATCTCTTCACGCAGTAGACGTCAGCAGCCTTGCGCTCAGACATGGTTTTGTTCAAAACATCTTGGACAGCTCGCTGCATGTTACCTGCATTCCAAACGCCTTTAGTGGCTTGAGTCTTTCGGTATCTCATTCCAGTTCTGAAATTTATCAATAAACCCCTCAGCTACAAGGTGAATTTAAGACATAAGTTTGAATTTGCGTGACGTAGGCTATGTGTTTTTTCACAATGTCACATAGGCCTACACGCCATTGCATGCACACATATCATTTTTACAAGGGCAACTATAAACTGTAATTACGATGTAACGAATGGACCGGTCCATTCGGTACCAATTAAGGTGGTCCATTCAGTACACCGTCAGCCATAACCGTTTCACATCGTGTTGACGAATTCCGGTTTTGAATTCAGTGTACAATGATCTGCATAGTAATTCTAGAAGTGTTATTGTATTTTTATGCAGTGGTAGCAAAAAAGTAGCTTGCCTGTATGTGACGTAACTTGACGAAATCGGACGTTCTGAAAAATTACTTTTTCGACGATAAAAATATAAAATAATTTTGAAATGTCTTTCACTCAATATTTAGTTGTAACCGGAAGTGAACATGTACGCATGCCTAAAAGCAAACGCTACCTAGAAACTGGAATATAACCGGATATTAATTAAAGCGTTAAACTCGGTGGTCCATTCAGTACATGGTCCATTCAGCACTGGTCTCCCCTACTGATCTGTCTCTGCCCTCCGCCAAATGGAAAGTTTGATCTGTGTTTAAATGAATTGAAAACTTTAATGATATTGCAATCCACATTATAAACTACGCATGAAGTCCATCTTTTCCTTAGCCTTGACTGACCTAAAGTTCATGCTAGTCATTTTCACTGGCATGTCATGGGTTCAATAAACCCGATGCTGGTGACAAGGAAACTTTAGAAATGAGACCTCCGTTGTACGATTCAGAGATTTCAGTATTACGATTACGATGTGAAAGTTAAGAACAATCTGAACAAAACTCTAAACAATAAGCGCAGCGTCTCATACTAGTAGAATTATTCTCTCCGTTGCAATTGGAAGTCACGGCAACACGAAAATTTCCCATGCACCAGTAGATGCGCAATGTTTCAAGTCCATGGACGTTGTGTACGTTCACGATACTATAATAAGCAGCACAAAGTGACAATGTTCGCAAAAAGAGGAGAGCATCGATCTCTATGGCCTATGACTGTCTTTAGCTTGAGTTTCACATTGTTCAGCTTGTAGAATGAAACTTAGGAAGGACAGTTTCATCATACTTAACGTAGCCTACGACACCACTAATTATTATGGGCCTAAAGGTGACGCCAAACTAAATATGTTTTTCTAACTTGCCTTTCCTATAGGCCTATGACTTTAAAAACCATGATGCTGTTAACACTCCGTTTTTTCTTAGAACTGAACTTGGTAACAGCTACAAATAGAAAATCCATTTCGTCATTGAGACAAAGTCTGACTGGAATACGTTTATCAAGAACATCGGCTTCAATGAGGATCCTCTTGAATTCTAGAGCTGGACCCAGCAGCAAAATTCGTTTGTTTCCTCGATCAGCCACGATTACTGATCGTTCTATGTCCTCCGCTAAATGGATTGGAACATTCATCTTTTGATTGGAGTTGGCAACTATATTTCCATCCAAATCAACTACGCACACACGATGAAGCTCATCTTTCCCTTCGCCGTGACTCACCAAAAAGTGCGTGCTGGTCACTTTTATGGCATGCCATGGGTTCATAAAACCCGATGCTGGTGACAACGGAACAGTAGCAATAAGAGCTCCTTCGTGCGAATACTCTTTAATCACTTTTTCTTCGAGCAGGCATACAACGACGTTGAATTCACAAATGGAAAGATGCCCTGTTTTTCCACCAAATAACCAACTTTGTTTTATGATTCCTGTAGGATCCAACCTCATGATACTACTTCCAGTTCCAGTTCTTCCTTGGTTGATTATAAAAAGACGGTCGGCTGCTTTGGCAGATGCTATGTCCAATGGATCTGTCATCCCCGAGATCTTCATAATACGTGCATGTATGAAAGTCTTTGAGTCAAACACTTCCATTTCCTGATTACATTCAGTAATTGCAAATAATTCGTCACCTAACAATGCCATACCAGTTATGGATTTCGATTCATTCTTTCCTAATAAGCTGATAGTCTCGACTAAGGTCGGTTTCTTTGCATAGCTGATACGCCCTGCAAAATGTGAAGACAACTTATTGTTTTATTCATTACGGACTTTGTAATCGTAATCGTAAACTCAGTATTTCTAAAGCGCTGTGTAAAGTCTAGCGCTGGGCACAAGCTAGTTCACGAGAGCTGCCTAAATTCAAAGGATTAGCCAGAAGAAAGTCAGTGGTGGCCTGAGGTCGAGTTCCAGGAGGTCAGGGGCAGAGCAGCTGTTAAGGCGGGTATCATCTAGGACGAGTATTAGAAGGCGGAGAATCATAGGAATCAGGGTATGACTGCTTGAAGAGATAGAACTTCAATTTCGAATGGAAAGCCTTGGGGTGATAGATAGGGAAGACTGAGTCAAGAGAAGTTGGGTCCACCCTCATTCACACCTTCATCACTACTAAACTTGACTACTGCTGCTTGCTCTATTCTGGTCTCCTGACTGCTCGATTGGGGTCCCTGGATCGGGTCCTGCTCTCGGCCGCCCGACTAATTGGACGCATACCCAAATTTTGGCATGTTTCAAGCAGTATGCTTGGTGTACTCGACTAGCTCCCCTCTGAGCAGCTGATTGCCTAAGGGACGCCTGCCTTTGTCTGGCGCTGCCTTCTGGGTCTTGTTCCCGCCTATCTTCGGGAACTCTCCTGTCCTATAGTCAGCACCACAGGCTCTAGGTCACTCCGCTCATCTGAGCAGGGTCTCCTTCAAGTCCCATTTGCCCGCACCTCCACAAAACAGAATCGAGCCTTCTCTGTTGTAGGCCCTTCGACCTGAAATGGACTCCCTCTTGAGCTCTCCCTCTTGCCAAGGTCCATATCGCCAGGATTCTTTTCTCATCTTAAGACTGTTCTGTTTAACCGCGCTAGAGTTGGAAGCGCCTCTGAGTAGTATTCTTGAAGGGGCGCTATATAAATGTTCGAATTGAATGACTGACTGACTGACTGAATGAATGAATGAATGATGAGAGAGGACTTGTCAAGCGATGGCAAGAGGTCAATCACGGAATACAGCTGGGTGGTCCGTATCGTCATGTTTCTTTTAAACTTATTGTTGTTTGTTCAATAGTGCTCATTAGGCCTACTGTCATTTCATACAGGGGTCTTTTCAAGGGAGTTACTCTGAGGCACTCTTAACCCCATCCAGGGATGTGTTCGTGCACAATTCAACACAACTTTATAAAAAAAGAACAACCTATGAAGGTATGTTATTCAAGTCCCAGCTCGATATTTGTGGGCGGTATGCCTCTATAGTATTAGACCTGTAATCGAGTGTTTCCTTATAATTTGTTGGGTTCACAGTAACGATTTCAAGCTAAATATTTCGAAATTTATATTGTTTTTCAGGTACCTTGAACAATTCGTTAACTTGAATTGTACGTTAATGAGGAGGTTGCATATTTCTCTGACCTGTGGATATATTTTTCTTATTGAACGTGCTAGTGAATTCATCTCAATCAATAGGTTGTACACATTCAGGTTTAGATTGTGCCCAAGTATCGTATAGCTTACCGGTCCTCTCTAATAGACTATACCAACAACAATGAAAACGATATCAAAACCAGCATTTACAATATTCGTAGAGACCTTGATATAGTGTCCAGTGAGTATGCAATTGTTTGATTTCATACACATGTGACCTACTTGGGTAGAGGTGATGTTCGAGGTACTTTACTCTGGCTTTCAATGTTTTAATAACTGCAGCGTTCTCTGCGTTCCAGGCGTCACTCTGCTGCACTTTCCTATTCAGTTCTTCAATTATTTTCTGAGAGTCATCGCGTACTTTTTGCGGACGTTCCCTGTCTTTTTCTGGTGTAAGATTATCCGTAACACAGTCAGCTGAAAAAGATTACCAATGCACGTGGTGATCAATTTCAAGAAAATGTATACAAGACGTCTTTAAGCCTACTCTCGAAGATGTACTGTAAAGGTCTTACAACGCGCTTGAAAGTCCGTAAGTAGATGCTACCCTGTATAATAATAATTATCAGACCGAAATAAATGACTTAGGCCTAAGACTTATGAAGTTATGACTATGAGAACTTTATGATCATGCCGAGTGTTCAATCCGTCGCGGACTTTGGTAGGCTATCAGCATTGTCGGCACTTCTCAGTATACGTTCTATCCAAGGCCGTAGCCAGGATTTTGTTTGAGGGGTGTTTTGCACGTCCTAACAAAATTTATTTTATGTTATTTCATTTCCGGGGATGTTTTACGCCCCCAAAACTCTTATTTTTCTACCATTTCACTCTGAAAACAAACTTTTACATTGCCATTTGTTCCTTTCGCGGGGATGTTTAAACACCCAAAACACCCTCTGTCTACGGCCTTGGTTCTATCGTGTAGGCTACTTGATACTATAATAATAGACCTACTAAAACTAAAAAAGAGCAACCTAGAATAACTTGACGATAATTATACTAAATCAATACTGTAATAGTTAAAAATTGCCTGAGGAGGCTGTGATCTTCTGTTTCGGAGGCTCTGAGTCACCAGCTGGTTTCACATCGTCTTTGTCTCCTTTGGTAAATTCGTCTGCATGCGTAGACTTAGTTGCTTTCGTTTCTTCTAGGTCTTCCGGTACAGCTTCAGTCATAGTGTCTTCCGTGCGTTTCTTGTCTTAGAACAACGAGATCGATTTTTTAAGCTTCTTCGCAATAAGCATTCAAAATGAATGAAATGACATTTTATAAATGAAACGGTTTTCAACAGGTAACTTGCTCCGAATAGAGAGACCTTGTACCACTGATCCAACGGAACTCATTATGATTTGTGATTTAATTTAGCATTCACTCATTCATGTTGCACAAATTAATAATTGTGGCCGCAACAGTTTCATTATCTAGAGCATACATTTAGCTAGAATTGAACGAGAATTGACAGATGTAAAAAACGATAGTTCCGGTATAGCCTAGCCTACGAGAGTGTGAATACGAGCAATAAGGCCTACACGCACTCGAGAATAAAAATCAAATTGATACAATGCTAGTCTAAATCACTTGTAGTAGACATGAGCCCTATGCCTTAATGTAAAAAACGTTGTTTTTTTACAACATTCGACGACCTCAAAATGTGAACATCTCTTTTATTGTAGATATACAGCAGGCCTAAATGCTGCACATAAACACTTATGGAATTTGTTACATTAGATGAACATCGAGTGTACGTCTGAGGCGTGGTTGCGCAAGTTGGAGAGTGCCGAGAGTCGCCACCTGGCGTCCGAAGTGTCGTGACTTCGACATTCACCCAAACCGCTGCGTAAAGACTTTGGGCAAGTCCTTCACTCACAGTTTCTCAAGGTTCTTCGCCGCGTACAAACTCCGTAGCACCAGCGGGCTGTAGTCGGGACCGCCTCTGAATAGTAGTGCACTGTGAGAGGCAGTATAGAAATGCATGCATACATCGTATAGTAAGAAATAATTATGTGTTATGTACCGGTTACATCGGTGCTTTCACTTTTCCGACGCTTCTTCATGAGCGGAAAGTGATCAAAGTAGCGTGCTAAAATGTTATGAAGACAATCAGCAGAACGTAAAGTCACTTAAGATTTGAATAATGCTAATTTTTCGTTATGTATACATGTAGGCTCTATGTTAGTTTGTTTTTAAATAAATACACACTACCTGACAATAATACCAATAGCACGATGAATGGTGCGTTCATTAGCCTACAGGAGTCGAATTTAACCGTTGGCTACCGTGCCATAAGTCAAATTCAGTGTGCACTTCA
>JAQFXW010000250.1:0-21037 GCA_034693945.1 Dendrobaena attemsi | reverse complement strand
GTTTGACCTTAATAATCGGTTTTCAACCGATTATCAACGTTGATACTTACTTACTTACTTTTAGTCGGATGGCGACAGAGACAGATTTGTGGTTCCTACTTAGGGCTACGCCCATATGCAACCCCTCTATAGCCTATTGGAGCAGTGGAAATCATTTGAAAGGTGTCTTAGTTTAGCTGGCGGGTCTTTTATATTTAGGTCAGAGGTGTTCTATTTTTAGGTGACGGGTCCAGCTTCAGTCGACGGACATATCCGATCAAAGGCGAAGAATGTTCTGCGGTTCTGATGACGACTTCAATTAAACTTCAGCGTACGTCACATCCGTCTTACTGATTAAACCACAGAAGCAGCAGCTGTCAAGGAATTCCTCTGCCATGCCAACAGGAACATATGATGTCGTTTAATATTCTTCTTCCTTCTTTGGTCCATGGAGTCGGGGAATATTTCGTCGTCGATGCTGGATCCCTCGCAGGCAGAAATGTCTCTCTGTCTTCTTGTCATTAAATCGAGATTAGTCACTGATCTCTTGCTCTCTCCCTCTGTCTCTCTGTCTCTGTCTCTCTCGTTCTCTCGTTCTCTCTGTCTCTCTCTCTGTTTGTCTCTTCGTCTCTGTCTCTCTCTGTCTGTCTGTCTCTTTGTATCTGTCTCTGTCTGTCTGTGTGCACATAGCATGCCTGTCTCTCTCTCTGTCTCTCTCTGTTTGTCTCTTTGTCTCTGTCTGTCGGTCTGTCTCCCTCGATCTCTTACGCTCGGATTATCTGGTTAGAGAAGGACCCTTCAGCGGCAGCGGCGACTGTCCGAACAATTCGTTCGGAGATACATCTCCGGCGGAAATCGTTCAGATGCTGTTGACGTTGATATTCCGTTTTCGTTTCTTTCCATTGTGAACGAACTCCGTCTTGATATTGTGTGTATGTGAGGGAGTATATGGAAGAGGAAAAGAAGGTCTTATTCCTGTATAAATCTGATTATTTTAAATGTTTATTGACAAATTGGAATGTAATAATGTAACGTAGTTTAATGTAAACATTTGTAAAGCGCTCCTCACAGCAGGAATTATTCAGAAGCGCTCTCAGCATGATAGGCTCGTGCAGAAGGAAACGTTTTTAATATTAGAAGAAGTAGGTGAAAATGCAATTGTAACGTCTTGCTCCGGATAACAGGCGAGAGTTCACTCCAAAGTGAAAGACCAACTACAACAAGAGCATGGTGTTGGAATAATGTGGTCCCTGTCCAAAGCACGAATGAGTCACGCTCGTTTCATATACCTACGTGTCCATGTAACATACCACAGAGCCAACCCACTGTCGTCATAACTAGTTATTACTAAATATAAGTTTCGGTTGGCAGAACGAGGGGCGTGAGAGGAGCATGAAGAGAATGGTTGTCCCATTGGTTCACAAAGGTATGGGGTATTAAATGTGATTAAGGTGACAAAGAAAAGTACCTTTTATTTAATTCGAGACAAAACAGGGAGCCAGTGAAACTCATTTAATCCAGGTCTATTATATATATATCGACATGTTCGTATATTGTGGTGAAAGCATAATATTATATTAAATCAATCTATCAATCAATAGTTATTATTGAATCAAAAACTCAGTTCAATGCAATAAAACACTGTGACAGAATAGCGCAGCATAATTATGTCTACAAGATGGTATAATTAAATCAAGAGAAGTAGGTTAAATAATTGTAATTTTTCCTTTTAGATTATAGATGAAAATGTTAATATTATATTTTTATACAAGGATCTAGGGATTAACTGAGATATGAGAGTCATGTCGCTGCGTTTAATTCAGATTGCACAAGAGACAGACGAACATTAGGTATATAGCCTACACGTCGTGTATCATAATTATTCATACAGAATTAAAGTATTAGCCCAGTCTACAGTCAAATTATATTTTTTTTCTAGAAAAGAAGTCTGGCGATTGAAATTTCTGCTGCACCATTGTTGTATATTTCTGCCCCACTGATTACTCGAGGACTTAAGTCAAAACCTAATAACTAGGCCTAAAGCGATGAGATTTATTGATAGATTTATTGATATTAGGCTATGTTACATAGAACTATTTGTATACATATAAATAAAGCAGTTTCGAGATAATGATTGAGATCAGTAGGCCGGTTACCATTGAACATTTCGTATATCTCTGAGGGGGGACTTATATAGGCCTACTAATTAAAACAGATCATTTGTTTTGTTGTCGGTGCTTTTCTGTTCTTTTCTTATGACTTGATCGTGAATATATAATGGCAAATGCAAATCAGTGTAGCAGTGTATCGCCTCTTCAAGGATACAGATTTTATGAGTGGAAATTTTTAGGGATATCCAAGATTGAAAGAAATGGTCATGAGTGTCACTGACTGCTATATATGGCCTAAATGATGCAAAAGATGTAGACGATCAATTTGGACTCAGTGACTTAAACGAACCTTCGCCGGTGGCCTTCTTCTCTTGCACGCACAGCCCACCAACGAACTCCAATATAGCTACAGTTGACATCTGACTCCAGTTTCATCTAACGGAGAGACATGTTTACCGAGAGATCCTGCAGGTCATCTGTAGCCAGCGTCAGTTTCTCTACCGACAGCAAAGAGCATGCATGCAGTTGAAACACAGTCCGACAAAATTCTGCAACAGATCTGCCGGTTATTTCGGATCAGCGGCTCTAATAGATAATTCCTTTGACGAATGTCACTCTGCCGGTCTGTTGCGTTTACTATACGCCGATATTAACCCCCGATACGCTAGTTTTGCCTCTCGCTGACATTTAACGGCAGCCGTCGATTTAATCTCTGGCGGCCATTTGCAACGCGTGGATGAAACTCTCGACGCTAATTCACCGCCGTCGGATCTGGTGTCGTTCTGGAAACTTTAGTACTGAACATGTGGGTCAATTATAGTTGCTGCGATCGTGAATATGAGTAGGCGAATGCGCAGCATAAAAATACCAGATGCGTATCATAGATCTTCCCAAAAACACGACCGCCCCTCGTTTTCAGCGAGGCACCAAATGCACACACGATCTCAAGAGCTTCCTTTGATCAGCTCCATGACACACTTTCTTTGGTACATGTAATCTTCGTGTCCCAGGGTATATATATATATATATATATATATATTTACTATAAGGGTTTTGTCGAACACCTTGCACTTTGTTCAATTAGCATTTTCCCATAGCATCTTTCATAAAGAGTGCACATGGGTTAGTAGATTACTCACATTGAAATCTAACGGTCAATTATATACCGTTCTTGCCTGCGTTGCGCAAAATATCGTGATCAAATTGTAAGTGTCTGCATATCTGCATTGAATGTATGGTTTGCATAATGCATCGTCTGATACATTGTTTGCACGTATAGCATGTAGGCTCAATCATCGTTAGTCTATACGTTCTGTGCCCGTGTATGTTTGCATAAGAACATTCAATATAGAACATTATGAGTGACTCACAAAGGTGTTAATCCTATCTAACTATACTGGTTCCTCGACAAAAATAGCTTTGGATGGGAGGGATTGTATTGAAGCCGTGGGTGGCGCCACGAAAGATATCTGGTGGTGGTGGGGTATAATGTTCTCGTTTGACCTTCTTGTTGTGACTTGCAAGTCGTGGCGTCGTTTGTCATCTAGCTTCGAATTACATAATAAATGTTATATATTACTGTAATGGTTTAAAACAGTATACTTTGCCCTGCAGAGTCAAAGGCAGCTGTACTTATAGGCCTTCTGTACATGTAAGTGCAGGGCAGACTCTACAGATTTTAAAAGGATGGATTATCTGACGGATGGATGAATGCGAGGCTGATTGATAGGTTTTGATGGATGGATGAATGGATGTATGATTGGATCAATGAAACGCTTGATTGATTTCGCTGCGAATAGATGGGGTTAGAGAGAAAAGCAGCGATGTAGGGACGAGCGGGAGCAGAAGGACTTGTGGTAAGTCGAAGGGGAATGACGGCGCAAGACGGAGGGACAATTGAAGACTGTAGACATAATGGATGGGTTGATTGATGGAGACCTCTACATGCAGGGGTGGGACAGAGAGTGAGGAAGAGAGAAAGAGGGATGGAAGAGAGTGGAGGATGCATGAGGAGAGGAATGGGAGAACATGGAGAGAGGGAATAGTCAGCGGGGAGAGATATGTAGGAAGTGAGTTTGGGAGAGATCAAGATTTTGGGATTTGATACAGAATTAGATATAAAGATACCTATAATTATGGAGGGATAATATAACGGAGAGGAAAGGAGTAAACAGAAGGAAAGATAGACAAATGCAGGCAAGAGAGTTGCAGATAGGGAAGGAAAAAGGAAAGCGAGAGGGAAAGGGGTTCGGAAATCGGTACAGGAGCAGAAGCAATTAAGGAGCAGTTCAATGTGGAGCTGCAACAGAAAGAGAAGAAGAGGAGGAGGAAAAGGAGGACGAGGAGTAGGAAGAGGAAGAACTACTTGAAGAGAACCGAAGAACGGTTCATCATGCGATCTGCCGTGCTTAGAAGTCATCGCTTGGTCATTCAATGCAGCAGCCATGGATGGAGTTATTGAATGACGAGACGACGACTCAATTGGACGAACCTTGAAGTGTATATTGACGACCTATACAACATAATAATATATAGATTATACTCAGTCAATCTGCGACATCTGTAACAGTCCAATGCATCGGACCAGTAGAAACAAATGCTCAATGATGGATGGATCTGAACCAGGTCAGCCGTCAGCTAAAGAGGGATCTATAGGACTAAGAGGTCACTTCGTTTGTATATATATGCATCTATCTACACTCTACAGTATATGTCTGCACGACATGTATGTATGCATGCTTGTATCGTGCTTATGTAAGTGCATATGCATGTATGTAGGCTATGCATGCACGTATATCTGAATGTATCGCAAGTATGTACAATGCACATATGCATGTACATATGTTTATACAATGCTGCATGTATGTATGTATGTATGTATGTATGTATGTATGTATGTATGTATGTATGTATGTATGCATGTTTGTATGTTTGTATGTATGATCACCACCTGGCAAAAAGACCAAAAAAACTTTACATGATTGAATATATGGCAAGCCATGGATACCATCAAGGATAGAGTAGTGTGGAGAAAAAATATAAAGGTCTAATCGTCGGCGCGGCCAGATGGAGGAGAACAATTATGATGTATGCATGATGCAAATATGAGAAGCTGATTACACTGAACACTATATAGTGAAATATTATGCAGTGCAACACATCTCGCATTTTTAATAACTCATTTATTATACTTTGTTCTAAACAGTCACTAATCAAGTGCGTTCTCTTAGAAGATGTAACTCAATGGTAAGAGAAATTGATCTCAGATGTTTTAACATCATCCTCTGCTTAGTGCAAAATACATTGAGAAGATGCTGTAGCAAGGTGGTTGGTTGGCCAGTGCATTGACCTCCGGCTGGTTTCGATCAGAGACCAAGATAGATATCGGCGCTTTTGAGTCAAATTGGCCGTTGACCGAGGCGTTAAGAGCTCTATTTATACGGCCCTGCAAAACCTTTCGAAGTCATTTGAGGCAATCAAGAAGCTTTCAACGATAGCAAAGTGGTTGCATATGACTTCATTTCACGGCATGGACTGCATATGCCTCTGTCCTCTGCTTCTTCGGTTCTCGTGATACACAGTCCGTAGTCTCCACCAGCAATCTCTGTAGTTCGGTAGCAACTGTGCTGGGCTACTTCTGGGCTATTTTCTTTTACGACGGCTGATGTCTTTTCCTGAAAACTTAATGAAGTTGAAGTGGTCTGGTAAGTGTGATTGCAAATAAGACGTTCCCAGCACCGTCGATCAACTCCGAATGACGAAGGCATCATTTCAGCATTAAACAGATCAGTTCAGTAACTCTGAGGCAGGACCAGAATATCACGTTCTGAGCTCTTAAGTCTGTCCTATTTGGTAGCGGTTGGGTTGGAAGCTCCCTTGAGCAGAGCCTATTGCTTCTTGACGTGGATGCACGTGTATCCTGCGTAAAACGGTATCTTTAAAATGAAGAAATCAGCGAATTTATGTTGGATTAACAGTTAAATTATTGAACAGATTCAAATTGATCAGTTTAAACTTGAAAAGGAAGAAACTCGTTTGGAAATATAGCCCATAGGTATGGTTAGAGTTTGATAAAGATAACAGTGTGATCTGAATAAAAGGTGACTATGGGCATGTAATCATAAGTTTTGTGAATACAGAAATTTAACGCTTTATTTATTTTGTTTATCACATATTTTCATACCACGCATTTAGATCCACTACTCATAGGCGGTCCCGGCTACAGCCCGGAGGTGTGTTGGAGTTCACACGCCGAAGCGCAACGAACACTTGTGAGTTAAAGATTTGCTCAACGTCCCTATACTGAGTCTGAATAGAACCCGCAACCCTTTGGACGCAGACGGTGACTATCTCACTGCTCTACCACACCTACATAGTTTTTAGGAGCATGAGCTCCAGTGTGAAGCACATTCCTTGTCTAATATGTGTTTTTCCCACTTTATTCAGGTTATGCAGAACGCACTGGAAGGCGATTGAGGCTGAAGAGGGGCGAGCGAACGGATAGACTTTCTTATTAGGAAATCGAGACCCAACTTGACGTTCTCTATGAAGATATCATTATATCCGACCACCGTCATATATATGTATGCCAGGACCGAGAACACTAAGTCATGTAATCATGTATAGATTTATGCCAAGACTAAGACCAATCAATGCGAAGACAATCGACTAAGGCCAATGTCAGGACAATGGATCGTTGTTTGGTTGTCCTAATCCCAAAGCACTTCCTACAGTTTGCCCAATCGCCGATGCAAGAGTAATTGTCCTAGGAAAGAAATCGACTTTCATCAGTCTTCAACGCAGCGCAAGAGACCAAGATCTGGATGCTACTGCTGCTGCAGTTGATGCGAGATAAAAGAGAGATGGCGACGGAAATGGATGGAACCAGCTGCAACCAACTGCTGCAGCAGGAATGGCATCCAGTTTAGTGGCATCCGTTCATCCGTTTCACTGTCTTGGCCTTATTAATCTTCGCATTGGCCTCAGCCAATTGTCTTGACATTGACTCTAGTCAAACACTGTCTTGGCATTAGTCTTAGTTTTGGCATTGACCTCAGTCGCTTGTCTGGCGTTGACCTCTGTTACTGTCGAACTGGAATGACCAAATTTCGATCCTATACTAGGTCTGGCCTTTGCATGTAGGCCTAAATTGCAAGTCCTCAGCAAGTATTATAGTTTAATATTTTAATTTTGACGTTGACAGTTTATGGGTGAAGTAATCACACAAATGTTTATAGCACTGCACGTAGCATTGTAGCAATGTGTTTAGACAGGCAATTAGAAAGTAAGTATAAATTCTAGGGCGAAGATTTCTTAAATTATTCACTGCTGCTATTTTTCGGTTTGCTATTTTGCCATTTTGCGATTTCAGTTTCATGCTTTTTCTGGGACAGTCGTTGATAGGCATACATATATGAAACAGACATTTCAGATCATAGTATAAATTTATCCTTTTCCTAACATCGACAACTGGTTTGTATGATTGTACTATATTGGGCCGAGTAACTTTGAACTTTATATTTGCTCAGTTCTTTGTAAACAGTCTAAAATGATTTAAACTTTCTTATTTATTTACGGTTCCTTTCAAAATGTCACATTATTTTTGTCGTCTTATAGAATTGAAAGTGAAGCTCAGGGAAAGAATATCTGAAAGATGAATAACTGTGTTTTGGGTTCTGCTATGCATCATGATTGGATTGCATAAATTACTTGGTCTCTTTGAAGACCTCTTAGTCCAGAGAGATAGCGGACGATTTGGTTAGATCAACTTTAGCCGTAGATCCTTCGTCGGGTGTTGTATGAATGGCAGTTATAACATTATATATTTCATCAGTCCATGATTTATGTTTTGGACGCAGAGATCGTATAATTGACCCCGAAATAGTTAACACTCGAACCAAAACTGAAGATCTACCGGCAGTGTAAACCAAAATAGAATTGGGTTGCTGGATCATAGTTTTGGCCGAATCAGAGATAACAGCAGTCAAATCTACTTACTGTACCACGGTACTTACATAAAGTACATGGCTTCGTTAAGTAGACACATAGGCCTACAATACATATATCATGCAACTGCGCAAATTAGGTCATATAACATATGTAAATATATTTCACGCTATATTGACGACATATTTTATTGAGTGCCTGTCTGCGTTGGTTTATGTTCCAAAAAGAACGACCACTCTGCATAATTACTACGCGCCTCGTAACAGAACATGAAATGCTTTCGAGAAATGTCATCATTTGAGTCCCACAGCGCTAAAACGTGTTTCTGTAATTGAGAGACTCATGAATATTTATACCTATAGATTTACATCAGCTCCTCATCTTGCTGTCTAAGGAATTCTTAGTCTGTCCTAAGTCACGATAAATAAGGAGGGTTCCGCGCTAGGTTTACAACCCGCCGCAACAGAAACAGTGCAACAAAACAGATTAAATAGATGGGGGTAGGACCTGCGCCATAAGGAGCAGATGCGTTTCGAATGTGCAGACCTCCTCGCGAGAAGGATTAAGTGCAGTGTATTCGGTGTGAATACACACAGACCTGCGTGAATTACAGTTGGGCTCAGCAGCAGCCGATTTCTGGAGATGGCGCTAAGTTGCTAACCTTCTATGAAACAGCTACATATTATATTTACATATCTTGGAATATGACACGTGGGCGCCCGCACATAGGGGCAAGAGGGGCACTTCCCTCGGAAAATCGACTGACTTGTATTTTTAACTGCTAATTTTACGAATTTACAAAAACTGAAGTTAACAGCACACAGTTGAACCTCTTCTCATTAGGCCTAAATCCAACGGGAATAGCAAAAATTGACCATGAAAGCTTCAGAAAAATATGTCTTCCATTCATGAACATAAACAATTTCGAAGCCGAAGCGATGGTTTGACTATTGGTCTTCATCGTCAATACAAGACACTAACTAACAGCCACTTTCTGGATAGGATATATAACGGGGAGAGACAGTGTATACTTTCACATACTGAATTTTACCCTGTCATTCATGAAATAGCTCTCGTCCGCTTAACATTAGGCCCCTACTGGCGACTACATGTACAATTGAAACATCATTAAGTGCAATGCGTCGTGTGAAAACATTGGGGTCATCGAATGGTCAGTCAGATTCTGTCGCTGTTGTAAGATATTTCCCGTCGCGGAGAATGTGTTAAGAGCGACCATGGCAGATGACCGTTTTTTCCGGGTAACGCATGCTCAGTGTTCACAGACAAGTCACCGCTAACAAAGCAGAGGTTTTAGATTATTAGATAAAGTGATATACTAGTTCGGCAGAGACCGTAGACGGCCTCAATTTCTATTCAAATAGTCTCACTTTTTAACTGTTCAACCTGCTCTGAAAACCTCCTTATGAGGAATGGAAAACTTAACTTTTTGTCATGGAGATTGGAAAACTTTCACTACAGTACAACTAGGTTATAGGCCCTATAAGTGATTTCTTACAAATTATTTCACATTTTGAAATTATACATTTAAGAACTCTATGAAAATATGCAATTGTTCATATTGTTACTTTCTTTGTTGAAATATTTAGGTTCTTGTAAGCCTACATGTACGTGTTTTGCCCCTCTTGTAAAAATTCTGCGGCCTCCCATGTGTATGCATTCTTGTGTGTTCGTGTGCACATGTACGTTGGCGCTACATTCATGCATGTGTGATTGAGTAGCTAATTTGTTTGTGCGTATATACGCCTGCACAATAATAGGCGATGGAGTGTATACATTGGATAATCATGTAATCGATTAGGGCCGCAGTGGATGATTGCAGTTCGCGTTTTCGTTTCTGCAGCTGAGCTCTTATAATTAGTATTGCAGTAGAGCCGCACAAATCGACTGCACGGTCTGCGCATTACTGTAAATAACAGGAGCGCAGATGAACGGTTGTTATTGGGCAGCGCTGTTTATAAATAACATGGATCTTATGCGTAATCGTGTGTGTGTAATTATCATACGGAACGGTATACTGCGTTCTGATTAGAGAGGGTGGACTTAATTAAGTTTGCGAGAGACGTTTGTTTAAACTCTTGTGATGTAGCTTGCTGGGCAGTGTAGTTAGCAGTCCTAATGGCTGCTGCTTGGCTGGTTACTACTGTAGAGCTTACAAGGCTTTCCGAATTTAACTGAGGTTATTTCTCGTCTTTTATGCGTTTGAGGAGTCTCAATCGTCTCAGACAGAGAAATCTATTTCAGCTTGGACTATTCGAGGTTTCATCTTCTACCACTGGCACAATGACCATTATCTGTTCCAGAATAGACAGTTAATGTAATTATCTCTGCTAGACTGCCACTGCCTAGCATAGCGCCTATGCATCTGTTGGTTTATTGCTGTGGAATAACTTTCCTCCATTCACTTATCCCGCAATCTTAACTGGCAGTATACTACAGCTTCTGCTCGCTGTCTTAAAACTTATCTCTTCTCACGAGGCACAACGCACTGGGAGCGCTTCTGATTAGGTCGACTGAAAGAGGCGCTTTAGAAATCTATAGATAGCCTATAATACGATAAAATTGGCTTAGCACTTAAGTCAGACATTCGCCTCTTCAGTCTCTAAGTTTGTGAGGCGTTGTGGCGCAAGTGTTAGTCGCCGCCTTGCGTCCGATGGGTCGCGGGTTCGATTCCCGCCCTAGCCGCTGCGTATGGACCTTGGGCAAGTCCTTCACTCACAATAATTATTGCTCGTTGCGCTTCGGCGTGTAAACTCCGACACACTTGCGGCTGTAGTCGGGACCGCCTCTGAGTGGTAGTGGACTTTAGGAGGCGGTATAGAAATACACATATACATACATACAGTATGTAGGCCTACCTACCGCTGTTGTTCGAGATTTATAACTCGTCTTGGACACTTCTCTCACACTGTTCATTTTACACGTCTGAATAACTCAATTGGTTTCCCTATCTAAGCTCGTATTCAGTTCAAAACATGGACGTATAAATTAGAGGATTTACGGGTTTGATAGATTTTTTTACTTTTCCAAAAGAGAAATTATGTTAGGTCTAGTATGCTTGGATTTGAAATTTGTGAATTCTTGGACCACATTGAATGGAGAATCCTCCGAAGTTCCTTCTGACTACGACATTGATTCTAAGTTCTTTTTCTTTTATAAGCAAATCTTGCTAAAGAAGCATTCTTTATGGATCAGTCTGCCACTTCCCTGCATCCTCTTCAATCTTATATGTGTGTCGGAATGTCTGCTTGTGAATCTGTCTACCCATATGTCTATCTTTCTACTACTCTGTCTGTCTGTATGTGTATATGTTTGCCTATCTGACCCACTATCTATCGTTAAATCCGTCTGCCTCTATCTCTATATGCCTGTCGGTGGCAATCTGGGGCCTACGTATTTAGACCTTCATGAATCGATGGTTGGTCACAGGATATAATGCAGATTTAGACATGTTGCTCACTGCTATGGCTAAGGTTACATGTACACTCTACTTGTATGGACAGCACATGTTTATGCGACACCTGGTGATCGCTCTACACTCTACAGAGTCTCGACCGGTAATCGATAGAAATTGAAACTTATTGCATCCAATGCAACGATAATTGGATCCGGAGTGTTTACTCGGGATTTTCATCACGACATTCAATTCACGGCCGATTTAATTGCAGGCACAGACTCGCACGATAGCCTCGCCCGAACCAAACTATTGCATATAATATTTCGGAATATGTAGACCTATGCATGCATAACTAGTAGTATATTTGAAAGCCTAAATTACATTCAATTATATTCAATGTGAGTGGAGATCTTGGGCAAGCTGTAACTCACAAGTCACAGCTGCTCGAGGCGCTTCGGCGTGTAAACTCCGATACACCTCCGACCCATAGTCGGGACCGCTGCGTGTAATTTCTTCCAGATTTTATAAAGGCGGTATATAAATATATGAATAAATTTAATAAGATAAGACAATCTTTATTGGTTCTAAACCGAGTAAACACTAAACACAAGTAAAAATCACAGGTAAAAATTCAGCTTAAGCTAAATAAAAACGATAAAACTTAGGTAAAGATCAAGGGAGCCACAATGGTCAAGCAACTAAAAACAGTAAAAAAACAGCACTTTGAGACTAATTTGAATAAACAATGGGAAACCAATGGAAAGCCCCGAAGGGTAGTCAACCCGCTTAGTTAGGGACCCCAGTTAATCACAGATAATGCAAGATGAGGAAATATGAATAATAAGTTACAAAGTATATTAGGGAAAAATCGTAGGCCTAGATTAAATAGAAGATATTAAATGAACAGGAGTCGAGTAAACAAATAATTGACAATAGGCACAAGCGCAACAAAAAGTCCAAACAACAGTCAGAACATTAATCTTAGGACTATACTAATAATATTAAACGGAAATAATTTAGTGACAATCCAGGAACCAATTAAAAACATGCTTCTTGAAGAGAAGAAAATTAGGGGATAGTCTTAGGTTATGAGGTAGCTGAGTCCCGATGACTGGACCCATACACTTGATATAATATTTCCGATAGTTGGTACGAGCAAACTTACATTAATACATAATATTCATACACATAGGCCTATCTTTGTAAAGGCATGCAATGTTGTATGAGATTGTAAATTATATCGAATGTGTGGATAACATTTTATGAATGTTGAGAAACATTTAGTGAATTATTATAGATCTACTAGAATTTTATCTTGCTATGTTTCAGCCTCTTTGCTTCAATTAATCCAACATTCTAATAGGGCAGAAATAATTATACTAATATGACCTACTTGTTTACGATGCCTGCGCAGCAGATCAAACACCGATAGCCAATGAACAATAAAAAGAACCGATAATTAATGGATAAAAAATACGAAATAAAATTGTTCCAGCGTGATATGTAGTCTAATCTGAATCAGCTGCAAGTAATTTGTTCCAGCTAATCGAAACTTTGCTGCAGTTCCTATCGGAGAGTTTCTCTCAGTAGGACGAGACTAGGCCTACACATGAAAACGCGTGGATTTGAGGGGGCGGTATAGAAATGTGTAAATAAATAATTGAATTGCCACAGTATATTATGTTTACGATCCTTATACCCACTTGCACACAACACGTACACCTACACACACGCCCACACCAACACAATTAGGCCTACGCATACCTACAGATATGCAAAGACATGTACATGGTCAATATAATCTGCATATTGCGTGATGCGCTTGTGAATAAGTCAAATTGATGCCTGGCACTTAATTAGCTTTAGATAATTATTTGGACAGTGACTGCGAAACAGTGTCATCCATAGTCCAATCAGTGAGTTGTCTAAAGCTGAATTAGATTTCCATTACTTCTACTCATCTGGTCACTTAAATAAAATTACGTTGCTGACTTCATGTTCTCAATTTACTATTTCCAGCTTTGATCAGTTGAACTTATTACAACTAAAGTCTACTGGACCCTGAAATCAATTGAAGTCAAAATACAATTGACTTTTGATTTATACTATGATTATCAATAAGAGACTCATTTTATGGCTTTAAAGAATACCTGAGGTTGAAATAGTCTTATAACTATGATTATATAACTGCAGACTGCATGAATTTAACAGACTTTATATTGAATTATCGTATATTAGTCCACGTGGAAACGGGTTCCTGTTGTATCACTGCATTCATTGTTGTTGGTGTTCTAATGCAACTACTGTCAGAATCAATTCTACTTTTACTGTATTATTACAACTTTATTCTTTTAGTATTAATAAAAAATTACAGTCAGTTGTTATTGCAAAGCCAGTGACAATTCATTTTAGGATGAATTAGAGAGTACAGTTCTGACTGTGATGTCCATCCATTTATCCATCCATTTATCTACTTACTCCCTCCATCCATCCATTCATTCGTCCACTCATTCCATCACCAATCATCTCACCATCCGTCCATCCATTCATTCAACCAGTCAATCAAATAGCAGCCAGACAGTCATTCATCCATCGAGCCATCCATCTTTTACTTTTCTCTTGCATATCTTTCAAGCTATCAGTGTGTCGTGTGTATATGTTTGGCATATACATAGTCTAATAATGTCTCTTCAGTAACACACATTACATAAATATATTCAATTCATTAGCATCTTCCACTATACTTCAATTAGTATCATTTCACGATCACACCTTAATTGTATTAACACTAGTTCTCACCGTAGTAGGATATGCTATATTAATACTGTTTTTGTCGGATCTGTAATTATCCATCCATCGACCACTTGATCAACATCTTGAAACACGGCTTGTTTCGGTTCAGTAGACCGTGGGACCATCTCTTTCTCTCGGTCTTCACCAGTAGCAGCAGCAGCAGCAGCAGCAACCGAACAGAGGCGACTCCTGGCGAATAAATACACAGACAACGACGAGTCTCATGTGTTCAAGTAGATCTATGCGTCGACCCCAATAAGTCGACCCCAGTCGACTTGGCCATCCCAAATTGGGTCGGGTCGTTTCTGCTTAGCGCAACTGACCCCAAGTCGAATTTTGTGCAGAAAAGTCATTTGAAGTCATTTGGTTCACAAGTCGACTTAAACTGACTTAGTCTGTGATTTTATGCCTATTTTATATTACACACTATTAACACCGGCATCCCTGGGCCAAACATTGACTTACTATAACTTAATTATTTTATATAGGAGTCGTGACGACTTCCGATTTATTTAGGCTACATAGAACCTACTATCTATTATTTTGTTATTCTATGCTAGATCGTCACACTGAAATGCTTAATAGCCATAGCAGGCAAATAAGCTCATAATATGTAACTAATGGTACTATACTGTAGCTCTTACTCATAATAGTAGCAATAAGCTCATTGTTGAGTGTAGACCAACAAAATGATTGTTCACTTGTTTTTATTGTTGCACAATACAGGCCTAAATCTGTAGACTAACTAAAATGAATTATAACAATTAGTCTAAGGCTGACTGTCTTTCGACGCCATATACATTTTCGTTATTATTTTAGGACAATATTTATGGGGCTAGGCCGCTAGGTGCCCTGCCCCTCGGAGAAATTTGTACTTTTTAGTTCCATGCATTACTCAGCGCGACGGGAGGTTCAGCCCCATCAGATAATAAATAACAACCGAAAAGTAGATGATGATTAAAAGAGGACATCAACTTTTGGGAGATGCGATGAATAATGTTTTTTAAAGTTGGAATTAAAAAAGGTCATCAACTTTTTCCCCATGAGCGGAACCCAAACTACGCCCATGACAATATCAACTTGGAGGAAAATAAAAAAAGACAAATAGTCTGTTATTTTCAAAACTGTTCAATTCAAATAGCCTCCAAACACGAGCAGCATAAAATAGGCCTATAAAACTAGAAAGTTTTATTCGTCCTGTGTTGAGATCTCATACCTTATTAGTAGGCCTTTCTGAATTAATGCTTCTAGAGCCAAATAATTATTGGCTTGACTTTTTGAATCAGCTCGATGTAGGCCGTCTCGCTGTTACCGCATGAGAGGTCGACTTTAAGTCGGAAGATGATTGTTTTTCTGCCAAGTCATATCAAGTCGCTTTTATTCCAAGTCGCGACTTCAAGTAGACCTCAAATCACTTTAGGGTCAAGTGGAGTCACATTGGCTGACCAAAGTCACTCCTAGGTCTACCGGTTCAAGTTATCATCACCAGCTAAACAAATATCTTATCGAAACATAATTATTCGGTTTCTCATTGCGTCGTGCTAATAATAATAATCACCGTCGTTAATGATAATCTTCGCTAATCAACAGATCTAAACAAACGGATTATTACAAGTATATGGCATAAATGAACGTTAACAGGTTATTACCTGAGTTGTATTTAACCGATGGTAGCAACGCGAGGAAGCCAGTTCATCATTTTACAACGCAGTCCAGCGAATGAAAGAAGAATCGGTCCACAAGGGAGTCTAGTAAACGCTTCGTACCAGTGTGCTCTCAATCATAGGCGTAATTTGTGGGGGTACAAGGGGTACATGCATGTACCTCCACTTTTTTGAAGTGGTGGGTACCGTACCCTCCATTTTTTTTAAAATAACAACAAAACGTCATTTTGGATTTTATATTTGTACCTTTTGGAGCTTTCTGATGTAGAATAAGCCACAAAAGGAACAATTTTATTATACCCCACTTGTTATATAAAAGTAAACTTTGACCCCCCACTTTTTAGACCAAAGTAATCTTTGAGAATAAATCTGTACCACCCACTTTTTAGACCAAAGTTACGCCCCTGGCTGCACATTTTTATTTATTAATAATTTAAGACGTCACAAAAAAATTAAACACATTGCGACAAAAACTGATATTAAACCCAGCTGTGATAAGACATTACTAATTAAACTTTCAAACTCAACAGTGACAAGACTTTGCAACTAAACCTATGTACAAATAGACTGGAATCACTTTACATCCAACTTCAACAGGACTTTAAAATTAAACTTAACCGAAATAGGACTGGTATTAGACCCAACCATAACAAGACTGCTGTTTCCTCAAAGATGTAGACATTGCCATCATGTTTTCCTACTGACTATATTACAAACTAGATGCTCGCAAGACTTTAACGGAACGTAAACAATACGAAAAGCCAGAACAGAAACGGAATACATCTTATTATTAATCTTATAATTATTTAAATATTGTACTTGGCCATCTATAAATAAACATAAATATAAGCAAACATTACAAGACATGTAGAATAAAATACTACTGCAGTTAGTAAATCTGTAATCAGACTCAGCTGAATGTAAATCATTATACAACTTCTAAACTATTACATGGCTCATCGTAATATACTCATTTCTTATTCAGGATATTCCATCTTGCATGCAGCACATCTCGTTCAGTTAGTTAACGGCACTGAGTATCTACAATCGCACTGCAAGGAATTATGCTATTACTTGACCTTCTTAAGTGCCACTATCAATCAGCAAATGACTTTAGCAATGACGTAAGTATGACATGCTTGCTCAACAATTCCTATATACGGTAACTATCTCAGAATAGGACTGAATCCATGTACTCTCTGCATTGCACGTTAACTTCTTGAAATAAAAGAGGGGTGCACAACCCGCGGGCCGCATTTGGCCCTCGGAGGCAATTTGAAATGACTGAAGAATGTGGCCCTCAATATAAATTAAATTTAAAATGCACCTTTCTTTTCACAATTCTGGACGTATGACAAAATGAAGAATCTTCTAAATCTGTCCTGGGTCTATGGTAATGATTACTATTATTATGGTACAAGATCGAAGATAAGCAATTTTCGTCATTGCTCATCAGTGTGAGTATTACTGAGTAAGTGATAGGCTATATAACAGTAATGTTGTAAAAATGCAAAGCTATTGCAACAAGGGCAACAATTGAAGGTGAAGCAATGTCTTTTAAGCTGACCTGAAAGCATGCAAAGCCTATACCAACAATCGCCCATTGTTGAATCTTTTCCTTACAAAATGATATCTGAAATAAGGAACCAATGGCTGTAAAATTGAACTTTATCCACGCGTTTGTGCGATTAAACACTTTCAGTAATGAACATCAATACTTCAATAAGAACAAATTAAGATCAAAATTTTACTCATAATAGCCTCAACTCCATTTTTAAAAGTGGAACAACTCAATTGCAGCCAGATATAAATAGTAGATGATGTTAAAACTGCTTCTTGTACATTAAATGTTGTCTTCAGTTTCAAGTCGCTATAGGCTAGTACCGGTATTCACTTTTGGCTACTAACAAACACTACTATAGTAGCCTAGGCCTAATACATTACTTACATTTGTGGCCCTCAACTGTTTTTCTTAGATGCAATCTGGCCCTTGACCAATAAAGGTTGTGCAGCCCTGAAATAGAACAAAAGGCTATGGAGCCCATGAACTCAACGTTTCCGACAAGCCGCTAAACACTGGACATTAAAAGCATTACTCTTCGCACCAAGTTCTCAGCCACATCAAACATAAACCAAATATAAACAAGACTTTTAGAAATCTTAAAAAGGAAAAAGTCTTATAAAAAGCGCATTCGAGGTATAACAAACGACATCACACAGAAAGAGTTCCAGGTACAATGACCGAAAATATACTTCACGTTAATAATAATTAGTAACTTTCTGTCAGCAACTTCCATCTAGAATCGACGTGAAGCTAATGAACCGTGCCACATCGAACAATCCTTCATCTACTAATTAACTACTTATAATTAGAAAATTATCGAATTAACAACTTCTATAGCACCGGCGACCAGCGTCAAAGGAAAAAGCATCAACCCACGGCAACCCAAAATTGAGCAACACTTGGGTTGGTCCAGTGAATCAACACAACTTCGAAGTGTTTGTGTTTCCAATACTAAACTAAAGACACCGAATGGAACACAAATGTAACTAGTACACACAAAACTAAATATTCACATATTAATATCAACAAATATTTGTACTGACAGATAATCAGATCTGTTTGTTTTTGGAAGAGGAACAAACAGATTAGATCCTGATTTGCACAGAATTAACTTTGAGGCACTGAACTGCAGTGTACTCAAACTGAAGCCAAACGCTTCTATACCGAAACGAAGCGGGCGTGGAAAGCGGGGGAAATTTTTATGTGTAATGTTCAGAAATAGAGGATGAAGACTGGATGGAGAAAATTGGGGAAGATTTTTGTGGGGGAAAGTGGATGGTCATCAGCTTTTAAGCAAAGCTTGGGGGGGATAGAAGCCTCTGACTGAATCCTTAGATTATTATTTTATTACTATTTACATTTTACCTAGATTGTTTAATATTCTTTACGTAGAATCGTTACTAGCATTGGAGTTACCTGTCTAATTCCTTTCATTACAGTTTATATTGTTATCACCACAAGTGCTCAAGCATCATCACTGTTATCATTTGATAACAATACGCCAGCTTTGTTTACAATTAAGAGGACAAAAACTGTCTGGCATTCTTCTTACACCAACCAGATGGTTAACACCAAAATCACACATGCAGTTTACTAGTGTCATTGGGGAGTGATGACTTCGATGACTGAGGAAAACATGCTTCCCAAATTTGGGCAATGTGTAAAAAAATCCCATATAAGTAGGCCTGTATCATAAGTATAAATTACGTCCTCTTTCAAACGACAGAGGCATATCGGCATTTGGCTGTAGTTTTTTGTATGCCTAAATGCGAGTGATCTGAATTGAAGAGGAGATCGATACGGTAGTCGCATTTCTAAATTGGTCATAGGCGTAATCATAACAAGTGATCATGTAGTTATACCATCTTGGTACTTTTGGGAGCACCACTCCCAAATCAACTCGATGCTAGCTGTCCAACAGCGTGACCGGTCCACCAACAGGCGACTGACTCTCAGGGTAAGACAGCCGGACTGTCCGTCTTTGCGATCTTCATGCGATGGAACTTTGTCCGATGCGTGTACGCGGCCTGTCGCGTGAGGAAGAACTGCGAGCAGAACTGACAGTTATAGACCTTGTTCCGCGAATGCTTCGAGTTCTCGTGACACCTCAGTCCGTCGAGGCTTCGAAACGACAGCATGCATATCGAACACGTCAGTCGCTTGTCGGCCTCCGGAGTTCCCGGCGTCGCCGTTCCCGATACGCCCCGCCTTCGCCAACCGGCGTTCGCAACGTCGGCCGCGGGCGACTCACTGTGGTAACGCTGAATGTGCATCCGTAGCTGGACCGTTGTCGCGAAGCATTTCAGACAGAAATTGCAGATTTTCTGCGGCGGCGGCGGCTTCTTCGTTGCGGTAAAACCCTGCGGATCGTCCGGAGACTGGAACCCCGCGCTGCTCTGCATCCAGGCGACCTGCGAGTAGACGTCCGGATGTGACGAGTTGGGCGCGGAGGACGACGGATACGCCTGGAACATCGAGGAGCTGTCGTAAGTCGACTGACTGTACGGGAACATCGCCTGGTTCGACGGGTCGTATCCGTCTTCGTCCGATTCGAGCTCGATGATTTCGCTACCGTTCGCCGGCTCTAACTTGACCGTTGCCAGGCTGTCGTCGTGTTCTTCTTCCTCGTTCTTTACGTAGCCGGCGGCCGTCTGTTCGTAGTGCAGAGTGTCTTGTTCGTCGACCGCGTCAAAGCTCGACACGGGCCACAGTTCCGCTTGAGCGAGAATATCCTGTGGTTTTGTGTCGGGAGTCGCAGACGAGCGGATGCCGTTACTCGGTTCATCGGTTTCCGAACCCGGGTCGGGAGCCGCTGCCGTCGGCCTCAAGCGGCGCTTCAGGGAACGAGTTTCCGACGCCCCGGTTGCCGCTTTTCCGCCCTCTGTGTTTTCTAAAGTCTTGTGACTCTCGTTCCCGATTTTCGGCCGACTATTCGAGAAAGCAGCGGCGCTAATCTCGGACGAGGAGCTTCTGTTGGGGGTCGACGTCTGCACTCGACCGGATGAGTTCGAATTCCTGTGGCAGACGGTTTCGACCACCGACTTCCCGTTTACGGAACTGACGTATCTCGTCAGACCGGAGTCCGATTCCCGATCCCTCGGATCTTGCTGCTTGTAGCTGTGCTCGTTGAGCACGAAGCACGTCAGGTCAGAGTCGTCCGAGCGGACGTGGATGCTTCCGTAGATGTCCAGTCGGTGAGCGAACGAAACGTGGACCTCGCAAAACGCCAGAAGAACTTTCTTCACCAAGTCCTGGAGGTTAAAGCCGGCATCTAGTCCGCTCGTGGACATCTTGTGCGTTTTTGGAATTTTTGTGTTCACACCGACAGGGAAATTAAATCTACGTACATCCCTCTCCTGTAGAAAAACAAACAAAGTCAAGAACCTGCTACAACCAGTCCGGATTTAATGGGATTAATAGCCTTAACGGGTGAGGGAGGTGGTTGTAGAGAGTGCTATTCGTAATACGCTCTCCTCGCGCTAATTAAATGCAGGCAACTGATTCTTATTGTATTATAATTATTGCAAGTTCATTGCATGCACTCACTTTCACCAATTGCTGAAAA